>VDFB02022883.1:0-35427 GCA_007258455.2 Sequoia sempervirens | reverse complement strand
TTTCCCTCTCTCCCCTATACTCTTAACCCTTAAACCCTAAACCCTAAACCCTTATACCCCGTACCCTTTATCTCTCTCCCACTCCCCCGTCTCTCTCTCTCTCAAGTATCTCCCTCCTACCCCCACTCTCCATTTCTCTCCCACTCCCTCCATATCTCTCTTTAAGTAATAATTTAAAATGAATATCATTTATATTTATATTAATATTAAAAATTAATTTTTAATAGATGTGGTTCGGCCGAACATGTTTCGAATGTTCAACCGAACCCCTTTCAAATCTATTTTTTTATTGTATGTTAAATGGGTTCGGTCGAACCATGGTTCGGTCGAACTACCATTTGATCGAACATTATTTTTTTGTTCATCCGAACATTTGTTCAACCAAACCCACTTATTTGCACCCACATCCTCTCAGGGACCAAAATTGCTATGAATTTTGCACTTCCAAGCTCAATTTGAGAATAAAAATGGAGATCTCAAAAACACAACTAGTATCAGGTTTCCCTCAAAACGAGCTATCCAACGAATATAATTTTAATATTTTTTGATTATATTATCTATTTGTCTTTTATCTTTTATTAAATATAGGTTTTTCACTGAAAGCAAAACTCTCTGTTCTGCACATGTGGAAAAATAGAATATTATCAAAAAAAAATTAAAAAATATGAGTGCACTATATATTAGAGTCCTTGATCCTTAAAAAAAAAAAAAGAATTTCGATACATACAGTAAAAGTTATGTGTTATACGGTCACGTTATGTCTGAATTGTAATTTATTTGACTTTGAAACTTGATTAAAGAAAAAATATTCAATAAAAAACTATCTAACCAAGTGGAAGCACTCGATATCAGAGTTAAAAATCTAAATTCGAAAAAATTAGAATTTTATCTTTCAAGGAAAAAAAGCTATGTGTTATACGATGTGCGTCACTTTTTAAAAATGTTGTTTTTTGAAAAAAACCAATTTTCGTGGGAGATCGAAAAAGAAGTGCAATCTGATTCCAAAAATTTTGAAAAAAATATTTTTAGAATCTACAGACAAAATGTGACAATACTCTAATTTGCATCATCTTCAAATTCCTCACGGTTAACCGCTATAGGTGCTCGAATGTGAAGATTTAGTTAAGAAAAAAAAAGTCGGTATCCAGTTTGGCCAAAAATTGTAAACCACTATTGTGGGATCACCTTAAAAAATCCTTGGGATAAATTGTTGAATTGCAAGGGTTCATACTCTCTTTAATCACCTTCCTTTAAAGACTAACTTTGCAACCTTGGCTATCAATAGATTGCAAGCAAGCAATGTCCTAAATGTGAATGTGAATTTCGACGCAAGTATTGCTCCAAATCGAGATGTTCCTAGGAATGCTTAAAATGTTTGAATCATCTAAGATGATTCTTAGATGTATTTTAGCTTTCAAATTAATGATTTTAAATACTAATAAATAATGAATAATTTCCGAAATATGTATCAAGTTGGCTCCCAAAGACTAGTGGAAAGAGGTGGGATTTGGTAATTTTTTTTTTTTAATTTGAATTTTGGGATATATCCACATTATATGGTAGTGCAAACTAGCATGTTATTGTCAAAACCAATTTTTTTTGGCAAAATAACATCAACATTTTGGCCATAAGAGTTGAACAATTAAATGTCTTGCAAATTTATAAAAAATGAAAGTGTGTAAAACAAAGGACAAGATGGGATGAACACAATAGCTCGATGATATATCTCACAATTAGATGTACATTTAATTAGTGGTGAAGCAAAACAACCTACCACCTAGATTAGTGGTGAAGGAGTCTACAAATAGGCATGTAACCCCACTAATTTAAATTTGGTGGCATGCAACCTCCATGCAACTCTAAGTGAAAGAGAATACCTCAACAAGCTTAAATCTAAATATAGGAGTAATCCATATGAAGTATATGCATAAGAATAGTCTGCAATAACATGCCCCCTTAACCATAGGTTAGGTGGGAACAATAAAATTGGATTCCAACAACTAGGCCTAATGAGGTACCAAAATCCAATGCAATCTCTCCTAAAGCGAATAAAGTGAGAAAACCCAAAGGGAAAATAATCCCCTTCACAAAAGAGAGAAAAAAGAAGAAGAGGAATATAAAGCCCTAGCCCTCAACCTCCACCCCGCCCCCACAAAGATGATGATGCTACTGAAGTAGACTACACCCCAAAGAGAGCTCACTTTCTCTTAATAATAGGTTTGGTGAAAATGTCACCAACCTACTTTTAAGACTATAAAAACACTAAGTTGGGGTAAGTGTTGTTAGGAAGTAATGCATCATAACCAAAAATCTTAATCCATTTCCTAAATAACCCCATGAGAGATAAACATGCATGCAAGTAACCATAATGCATAGATCAAATAGACAAGCCACAAGATAACACAAGATGTACCCTAGAAAAACCCTCAAGAGGGAAAAACCCTATCTCTACAAGCATCCATACTTCATCTATTATTCAACAATAAAGCATACAAGAGTTACAATGAATACATCTAAAGCATCAAGCCTTTCCAATGCATCCTCATGTTTCCAAGCATGAATCCACACATCCCATGCCATGCTTCACATATGCACTCCTTAGAAAGACTCAATAATGACAACCCACTCACCTAGCCTACCTTAACCACTAAACATGTGCTTGCTTTTATAGATTCAAGCTCACACAAATACAACCAAGTGGTAAGATAAAACCATGCGAACACAAAACCACTAATCCCTTATTTAATATTGGTACGTACTAAGTTTTTACTTTTTTAAATATTTCCCCAATATTAAATTATTATCACATGTACCTCACATATAATAATTATGCAATGTTACAATACAACATAAAGTGGTCCCAAAATAATTACCTAGTGTGATTAACCACACCACCTAGGTGCATCACAACTAAATAATTATTTAATTGTACTTTTATAATTATATAACATTTTATCCAATAGTGTACAACACCATATCCCAACATTCTCCCACTTGTTCTATACATTGCATAAGGGATCAATCAATGAAATACATCATCATAGCCATACATGAAACCAAATGAATATCCATTGAATTATCTCGTGCTCCATCAATATACCTACAATAAAACCAAGTTCAACCACCATATCAAGCAATAACTCCTCTCATTGGCCAATGTGTCACCTATGGAAGAAAAGGAACATGCCAAGGTGAAGATGCACCAATCCAAGAACACACGCATCAAATCCAAGTGATAACAAAGGCTCCAAACAAGGTGTTGTCAAGTAAAAACCCACATCATTAGAAATAGCATACACAACACATGCAACCATCCATACCTCCTAGGTATCAACAATATCAGTAAACTCATTCCAACAACATATGCAACCCATAAACTGAAATCAAGATCCCTATATCAAACATATCAATGAAGAACATACATATTTAGGATCTCCCATTGCATAGGTAATGTCGAAGCATACCATCTACCAATCAACACTATATCAAGGTGTTTTAAATAATCAACAATGAAGTACCAAGAACAATAAAAATGATCCACATATGCAACCCAAATAACTACATACTCTCTCACAATATGTTGTCACCATCCTCCCAAATCATATGAACATGAACCTCTAGGAAGGAACCAAATAATGAAGAGAGAAAACCTATAAACCATAACATGTCCTTCTACCAACAGCTCAAAATGCAACATTGTGTCAAGTATGATCTCCTAACAACCTGAAATGAGAAGCCTCAACAACGCCCAAAACAAGTTTCAATCTCTTAGATCAAACAATATATGAATCATGTAAATGCCAACATGGATGTGAGCCTCCCTAACCATTCCCAAAACTAAAAATTAGTCCATTAACCATCTCCTAAAATCCTTATCAATGAATCATAACATAAACTCAAATGCATAAGGAGATAACCATGCTAAACATCTCTCAAAATGAATTCTCTAGAACTAACTATACATATGCCAATATCCATATCTATGCACTTGATAAAGCAATATAAACTCATGCTAAATAATCCTCATATGAGTTTCCCAAAATAAATCAACATGAATCAACTCATTCACATGATAAATCAAAGCACAAAACATAACACATCTAAAAATAATAATGGGAAATACCTCTCAAATGATAAACCATCAAGTAGACCAAGAGTGGGGAATGAAAATGATCCTCCAGGATAACGAATTCTCATGAATAACTCTAAGAACAATCTCCTCTGTTGGTCCATCATGAACTCATGTCCATATCTGGGTGAAGGCTCTTCGGTCTTCAACCTACTGAAACCTCCAAAGAGTAACTACCTCAAGAAAATGTCTCTAGTCACAAGAGAACTCCAACCTCACCCACGTCTCCAAGTATCCATGAGAACCTATAATTGATCAATACATGCCAAAATCCAAATGCAACATAGCACCATTATGAAGTAATCAAGAAAATTATCATTTACTCAATACAAAGAGAACCACCAAGATGAATGTCAAAGCTCCAACCATAGAATAAAGATCCTATCATGACATCATGATCTAACCATCTCCTCCTAGAAGATCACATACACCAATGCATACATCATGATTTCAAGAGAACCCATATCATGCCAAAACTCTAAGCTATCATCAAGAGTACACCATGGCATAATATCAAACATACTGTAAACCAATAAACCACATCTCCAATCACATGAAGATAGCCATATCCTCCATGAAGATCATCCAGGTCCACACACACTCAATTCTAATCCCAACAACTCTAGAGAACAAGTGAAATCAAGATCTCCAAACCAAGAAGATACATACAACCACCATCAAACCATCACAAACCAATCCAACATTGCCAAGTCATCAAGTGTGTTAAAATCTCCCACTTAAAGTGTATAATTACTGAATGTACCAAGTTATCATGGCATTGTGATCAAACCACATGCTACAAGTCCCATCAACTGACTAATAAATTACTCTAACCATCCATCCTTTCATCCCAAAGCATCATACCAATGGACAAATGACCATAAACAAGGCCAACTAATAAAGTCTACAACAACAATGAATGAAACCTAGTGGATATAGACAGTCCACATCTGAGTCATCCCACTGCAATCAATAGGCTACACATACCTACCAATCACATAACTCATAGATCCCAAACATTGAAACATGCAAACTCATCATCACATTAGTAACCTACAAATCGAGATATCAAAGAAGATAATCATGTAGACATCAAGATCAAACACCAAATCAACCACATATTTGATTTACCAAAAATTTCCACAAATGAGTAACCATAGTCAAGGAACCATATAGGCATCTAGGAGATAGAAACAAGCTCCTAATACCAAACCATAACACCACCAAACAACCATGCATATATGATCATGTCATGCCAAAGCATAAATGTACATGTATACCCATGACACCATAACCATAGCCATCGATGTACCTACACTCAACATCACCCATATGAGATTCCAAGCCTCCACTCGTGTCAATCCATGTGGACCCTCAAAACCGAAGATAACTTGTGTACCTATCACCATAAAATTCCAACTCTAAAAACCCCTTGTAAACCTATACCAAGAAGCACCAAACTAATAATCAGTTGTACCATCATAAATATCATATAAAAATATGTACTCCCTCAAGGTTTTTCCTCTTAACTCCACTAGTAAAAAAACATCAATAAATGATTAAAAAAACTACTAAAAACTGCTTATAAATGACTAAACATGGTCACGTCACAATTTATAACACAATCAGATTGATGACTAAACCAATTTTAGTAATTTATTGGTTGTTTTGATTGATTGATTTGGTAGTATATTTAGTCATTAATTTAGTCATTAATGTTGTAAAATGGTCACTTATTTAGTCATTTTTTATTTACTGATATATTTAGTCATTAATTTATTCATTGATTGTTGTTAACTGGTCACTTATTTAGTCATTTTTATTCACTGATTTCCATCCATTGGTAGTGTATTTAGTCATTAATTTTAATCATCGTTTTGATCAATTTGGTAGTTTATTTAATTGTTTTTGTTCATTGATTTCTATCAACTGGTAGCATATTGATACATTGTTTATTAATTGCATAATCATTATATTTAGTGATATATTTAGTAATATTTATTCACTAATTTTTGTCAATTGGTAGTTTATTTAATTGCTTTTGTTCACTGATTTCTACCAAAAAGTGCTAGAAATGAGACAATGCTTTTGAGGTTTAAACATAAAACACAAAAATAATAATCAATCATTCATTTGCACATAATGAAACATCTATTAAGAAGGAAAAATACTAAAATTTTATTGAAAAACGTGTTACAAAGTATGTTTCAAGTAGTGTTGTGACTAAGAAAAATGAGTTACAATGCCTTTCTTGCTTATACAACTCTAAAATAGACAAAAAACACTAAGATCCCTGAACAACACATTCAAAATATTGCATAAAGCAGTGGGCCAAGCTATCTAACAACTAGTACATGATAAACAACAACTGTGTCATTTTTAAAAATATTTTAGTGGCCATTGTGTGAAGGCCCCTTCTTTCTCTTTCATATGAATAAATCCATCTATTTTGTCTTCATAAACAAGGGATATGTTACTTGTGACCTTTAAAATATTTACATTTTCATCTCTCGTTCCTTTCAATTTGACTCCATGTACAGTAGATAGTGAGTGAATCTACCCAATGCACACAACAACACCATCAAACAGATCCAACACCCCAACCTTATCCCTTTCTTGGAGTTTATCAATACATTTCTGCAAAAACCAAAAAACTACACATTATATTGATATATAAAACATTCAATTTAACACACAGATAAAGATTCAATAAATATTTATAAGAAACTAGAAAATAATGATAGGAAACCTGAAACCATGCCCCTAGCAAAGCTATTGCATTAAAAAATTTAATGCAACAACTTTGATATGTGGATATTTTAATGCAACTTTGATAGGAAACACATATAAGAAATTTTCACATCAATATTTTCACTCTAGTGAGAGCTACTGTAACATACTTGTGATGGAGAATAATGTTGTCGTAAGACCTTCAACAATGCCAAATTTATCATTGATCACCTAAAAAGGAAAAAAGAGTTTAAAATTGTGGAACACTAAATTTTATTCTCAAGTAAAAATATAGTGTTTTCATGCGTAAAGATTAAATACATCTGAAATTGTATGATTCAAGTATTTAACATATTCTTACAAAGCTTAGCCAAAGGAGCTAGGTAGTTAGTGGTACAACTAGCATTTGAAACAATGTTCAAATAAGATTTGTAAACGTGCTCATTAACCCCAACAACAAACATTGGGGCATCCTTGATGGGAGCTAAGATGACTACTTTTTTAACACCTTCCCGAGAATGACCAACAAAAAAAAATTACTATTTCCTACTAAATTAAAGAGTCACCTAAAAATCATTAGTTAAGTTCAACACTCTTACATCAATATAGAGAAAATTATTTTAAAACTTATTATTAGAGACAATAATTTCATTAACATCCAAGGTATAGCCTATAGGATCTATGAAACATCAAAATGACATATATGAATTGAACCATAATGCCTACACATGAACTATTGCTAACTTTAAGATCATCTAGAATCATATTCCTAATTCTAGAACAATATTAATATAACTAACTAGTTGCTTGAAAAGAATATCTAGTACCTTATATAATAAAAGTATTAGAGACATGATATTTCCATGGTCCATTACTGTGCAATTTGTTTTGTATCAACAAATCACTTTCTATGATCCAATCATCAAGATGAATAAATCCATCCACCAAAAGGATCCCGAAATGATCCAAAATGTTGATACAAAAACACACTTGCACACAATCTTCTACTAAAAGCTTGCTAATTCAAAATTATTAGAGGTAAAAAAATGACACACCTTCAAGTGTACAACTGCTTTCTCTTTATCATTAAAGACTCCTGCTAATTCAACTACATACTCTGCACCAACCTCACCCGAGGGATTTTCTTTCAGATTTTTGAAGAATTGAATTGGATTAGACATGTACATAAATATGGATAACAACACATCAAATAAAAGCAAAAACTCTGACCCCTATAAACACTTTTCTCATGAAATCTCTCATTGAAGCTTATCATTAGACATTTAAAATGACTTACCTACAACTAAATACAACTACGTGTGTCTCACCAAAAAGAAATTTTTTTTCTTCCTTGACCTTCACTTCATGTTTCTTCCACTAGCCATGGACACTATCATATTTGAACATATAGGTCTGAATGTAACATAAACAAAGAAAAAAATGATAAGTACTCACAAAATTTGATTATGCCAGTAGTCAGACAATGAAATATATAAAGAATCATAATAACATACTTCATTATGGAAAGTGCAAATCCTTTTAGGAAAAAAATTACCAAAAGAAAATGATCAAAATTTCCCAAAAAATATCCCTATCCTTTAGAAAGCTATGATAATGTCCACAAATTCACAGGTGTATTTTTAATTGGTGTGCATATTCTCTACATATAGGCCCTTGTAAGGCTCTCTAAAAGATAGATTAGTTCACAACCACAATTAGTTTGTGTTTCCTATGCAAAACATTTTCAAAATAGTTATGTATGTCAATTAGATTAGATTCATACCCGTACACAAATCTCAACTACAATGGTTGTCATTTTGAAGGAGTTTGCATTCTTTGTATAAAAAGGTTCTAATTTATAATCATTTCTAACATATTTGAACAAAGACATTTCCTAGAAATATCCATACATCAAAGTTGCTACATTAAAATATTTTTTTATTAAGGCTGATAATATTTGTTTCGAAGTTCTTTATTTTCCATACTCAGGTATGTGAAGGATCATCATGGAAAAAAAAAGCCCTTAAGTGGTGAAAAATTCAAAAAAATCAGAGTTAGGCAACTTGACATAAAAATTTGAATAAGTTATCTATATTATTTCAAAAATATGTAAGAATAAAATCTGTAGCAAATTGAATGTAGTTTCTAAACTACTAGGTTTTTTTTTTTTTAAATCTATTTGGTGAAAATTTGAAATTTCAATGGAGTAGTACTTAAATTTCAAGGAAAAATAAGAAGTAGGTGTCTTTGACCACCTAACCACAATAAAATGATAATATTTTTTATACTATTTTAGACATAAGTAGAGGACTCATGTTCGGATGTGATGCATATTTTTGTAATTTTTTTCCAAGTAAATAATTAATTATGAATTTTTATTACAACTTTTAAAAAATATAAAAAATCGTATGTCTGACCACCTTAACTTCATCAAAACTTCATGAAATTCAATTTTTCTTTTTTAATCCTATAGTATGCGAAGCATAGAATGTGATACATGTTTTGGATTCAAAAAATGTGATACCGTTTGAAAGCTATAGATGTTTTTCAATCAGCCTATCAATCAATACTTTAGTCGTAATTCAAATAGAAAATGAATAATAATTATTTATTAAAGTCAAAGTAAAGAATAATTTATATTGGTGGAAAGTTGAGAATCTCCTTTAAAAACCCTTTTTATTTCATCAATTTTGGGTAAAAAAAAGTCATCAACCACATACCCTACAAATACCCATCATATTGCCACTTTTTGGCCCATCATGATCCTGCACATACTCACTCAGGCTATGGTTTTGAAGAAATGTTACACTTTTCAGTCTACATCAAATTTTACTTGCTTGTTAGATACTAAAAAATAGCTAAATAAATGGAACAGGGTAAATCTAGACTGACCAAAGATGAGAGTTGTAACATTTTTGGAGAGTGATTTAATTGTTTTTGATAAAGGGTAAAACAGGTTTTACAGGGACCCGAAACCACAAAGTTTACAATAGAAAAGAAAGGACAAAAATGTCTAGTAGACAAGACCGCCTACACAAAAGGAAAAGACCAGAACAAGCAGTAGTCACCCGCAAAAGACTAGAAAGGTCAAACAAAAAAGGCCAGCAGAAGAGCCAGTAGGAGAGTGATTTAATTGTTAAAATGCTTGATGCTGAGATTATTGAGAGAAGAGTTGATCTTGGTTGTACCATTACTAGATATAGATGAGAAAAATAAGTTAATTTACATAATTTATTAATAGTGGAAGATGTAAAATATTGTAGTGTCCCCTTTTTTATTTGAGTCACAACACTGAGTTTGTCAATAGTTAGATGAGAGAGAATTGACTTAGTTCATGTTGGTAGTTAGAAAGAATGAGTCTTTCAGTTAGAACAAGGGGATTGAGTCTTCATGTTGAGGTGGCTTCATCTGCCTCTTAGGTAGTTGTTAATTAAAATAAGGATACTACATTCATAACTTTATGTACACCTATAATTATTCTCAGCAAAAATAGGTAGTGATGGGTCAGTTAGCTATTATTTGGTTAAAAAAAATGAGCATGCAAGTTTAAGAGAGTATCATTTGGTATATATGCCTCTTTCTCCAAAACAAAACTAGCTCTCAAAAGAAATCATGGGTTGGATAAAAAGTATTCAATAACCTCAATTTCAAGTACAAATTCTATAGAAGGAGCATGAAAGAACAAAGTAGCTCAAAGTAACAAAGCCACAGTATTTACAATTTCTAACCTTTATTGTTGGAAATTTATTACACCTACGCCCTTGAAATTGAATGCCAAGATATATGTAAGTGGTAATTGTCTATACTTGTGGCACTTAAAGATGAAAGAAAAATATTGTCTTACTAGCGCATCAATAAAGGTACTGAAAATAAAATAAAAATTGTTGAGGTTGGCTTTTGACTAGATAGACTATGAAAATGTTGTTGAGAAAATTAATATTGTAGTTTTTATAAAAAGATAAAGACAATTGATATTAAATATAATGCTATGATGAACGATAGCAACTTGTAACCAAAATTTTCCACCATTTCTTACTAAAGATTAAATAACTTCTAGTTGACATGAGACATTTACCACAACATGAGGTCTTTTGGCCAATGTTAGTGCCTATGCCATCATGCCAATACCCCCAACAACCTAGTAGAATTAATCCACATTAGTTCCAAGATAATTCCCATAATGATCTAGACCTAGCTTACAAAAAAGAAAATTTAGGTGGTGCATCAAAATAACATTTAATACAAAAAGAAAACTTTATCATATAGATCAATATTACAACAATGTTAGACAATCCTAAACAATAGAAAAACTAAAAAAACACATTATTTTGTAGTGCATGTTGAACTTGACAACAATGCCATTTATTATGCTAATTGAAAGAATTCAACAATAATGCATATGATTTGGTCACATTATCCCTTAAAATAAAACTTCAAGTAGTGTGTTTATTTCAATTATACATGCATATATTATACATGTATAATTTTATCATTTGGACCAAAAAGAAAAACTCAACAATAGAAAAACTGAAAAAACACATAGAAATCATTCACTAAAATTTAAACATGTGAATATATATCTAACTTTAGAAAGGTCTCTTCACATAAAGCATAATAGAAAAAGTGAAAATCAATCAAGTTCCAAATTTTTATCTATGTGCTTCTAATGTACTCATTGATTAAAATTTAGGAGTATCCCAATAGTTTCTACTTGTTTCATCACATAATATATTTCAAGGGCTCAATCTTCTTGCTCTCTTTACAATCAAATTAAGGCTACCAATTAGAAGGTTGGATTATATCTACCACTATTAAGGCCTTCTCAATCATGGGAATCTAATCCATGGAATTCATAGGTGGTTTGCTCAACACATAGTGCAAAGACCACTACATCATTGTTGTTTCCTACTAATTTTCCAAAATGGATAACTTTATGTTGTGCACCAAATTAGTTGATACTCTACGTGCTATAGATTTTTTCTTCAAGCATATTTGGAGAAATTTCAAGCTGTCACTCACTATCATTTTGGATCACGACTTATACTTCTTAAGCCGCATTTGGTGGACATTATAGAAGATTCTAGGTTGTTGGTTGGGCTTCTCGACCTCATTTCAAAAGGAAACAAATGTCCAAATTGAGGTTGTTAATCACACTTTATTCCACAGTACTCCATCAAGATATCATTTCAATTAATGTGTGAGCATTTTTTCAAGAGGTGGTAGATGTAAGCCAATGTTGACCTAACCCTCAAGGTTTTTTGTATGTTCCTTGCCTTGAATTGAGTAAAGAGATAAAGATGTCACAGTAATATGTCATGAAAAGGCAACACTTTTAATGAAGATCTTATTTCATACACCTAGGAGATTTGGTGCCTCTAAAATCAATAGAGACATGTCCTTCAAATGTGCCATGACAATGCAAATTACAAAATACATTGATGTATCATTTGGCAAGCTAGAGCTAGTTCATGTTACATGTTATGGTATCATCTTAAACCTAGTACATATGACAGTGTGGTTTTGGTTATTGTTCATGTGTGACAAGTAAGAAATTAGTTGATTTAATAAAGGTACTTGTGCCAATTTATCTTGAAGACACGCTTCTTTCAGTGGTTGCTAGGGTTGCATTGAAGAACATTGTAATGAGGTGATTACAAGGATATGGGACTATACAAATTAAATGAATGATGTTGAGTGCAAGTTATTGAATGCGGTGAGTATCATAACAAGCATATACACAATGAAAGTGCAATCCTGAATAGGTTTGGTGAATAAAGTGCTTGTATCAAAGCTAGCCTTGAGAGGAGCATCCAACATTATAACACTACCACCCAAATTATTCTAAAAGAGTAGGGTTTTGATAGGAATCAATTAGCTCCCTATAAAAGCAAGCAACTAAAGGTTTTGTTGTGAGCTTCACGAGAGATTGAAAGATAGGGAGTTAGACCATCTTAGTTCATGGTCAATATGAGGTCCAAATGCTAGGATAGTTAGTATTAGTTGATAGTTTCATGAAGCCGTGCTTAGATTTTGTGCTTAAATAGCTAGGTTCTTTTATGAGCATTTCACAAACAAGTATTGGAGATAAATATAGTTTTAGTGTCCACCATTGAAAGCCTTTTTTTTTTAAAGATCATATATAAAAAATGACAACAAGGACATACTTATGCAAAGGATGTTATGACTGTGCAAGGGTTTAAAGTGCAAGGTGGTGACGCTAAATGAAACAATATGAAAAATAGGCTTGCACTATAATAATGTGCACTACATTAGATATCCAATAATAATGAAGGATCATCCATCAAATCATAACAACAAGGATTCTTTTGTCATATGTTGTAGTTACAAGCACCCTACTAGACATACATGAAAAAGTGGAAGCATAGATAAGGAAAGTGAATTGTTTCAAAAAATGCCTCAAAGAAATGTGATATCATGGAAGGCACCCACTCTCCCACAAACTCTTCAAGTCATGCCAACGGTGATGCTAGAAAGCTTGATAGCTTGCCTCGTCTATGCTTCCACATTTTCATGTATGTCTAGCAAGGAACTCTCGCATCACTCTGAAGACCAACAACAAACTATGTGGTGTTGTGGTCGAGGTATACAATGACACTTTCAAAGGTTGAGGAGTTGGGCTTTACACCCACTGGTTGCATTTTCTTAAAATTTTCTAAGGACTTTTCAAAAAAACCCATTTTGAACATATCCTTCAATCACGACCTTCCATGATATCACATTTCTTTGAGGCATTTTTCCTTCAACTCCTTTACTAGGTTTGCATATGTAGTGTTTGGAATTAATACATTTGCGTAGATAGGGTTGTGCAGATGGTATAATTTTTTTGTTAGATTTTTGTATCCCGACCCTTCAAACAGTAAGAATTCCAAATTTTATTTGGACCAAACATCATCCTTAATCACTAGAGTTAGCTTGTGTTACCTCAAAATCAACTACTTCAACTGTATGTGCCATCTTGCAAATTCTAAAATTTTGGCTTCTTATTTCCTATAATCTTTTCCATATAGTCTCTAAAATTCCCTTTATATTTTGGGACAATGAGATGGTGATGAAAATTTCATTATTCTCAAAGTAACTTGCATCCTACATCCTTCATCAGGAACAATTGCATCATAATCTGGAAATAAGAGGTTTCTACTATCCACTTTGGATCTCTTCCCTTCTTTTACTCATTTGTTTCATTTATCTCCACCAAAAGACCTATTCCATGCTCAAACTCTCCTTATCTTAGTTTGTTTGATGATCAAGTGGTTTTTTATAATTCTTTTGAATACACTTCAACCAAGACTTCATTCATGTCTATATAGCACTGCAATTATTATTCTACTTTTTTCAGAGGTGGGCAAGAAACAACTCCACTTTTCCACAATAAATTAGTTATATTGAGACCATGATATCCATGAATACACTTTTAAACACATTAAATTGAGAGCTATCAAATATTCTTCAATTTGAATTTCATCATCTTGCCTGGAACCACTGTTTTCAACTTTTCCATTAATTCTCCTACATGTTTAGCTATAACAAATACAAATTCCACTAGAATGTCTTTCCCAAATCTAGCATCTTCACATCTAAAGACTCCTCTCATCCCTTCGAGAATCTAGGAAATGGTGCCAATCTTGCAAAATTAGAGCATGTGGCACATGTGATGAGTCTAAGGAATCGGGTAGAAAATACATAAATTCATCAACCAAATCTAGATCCTCCTTGAAAAATGAACCCACTTATTGACACATTTCATTGATTGTCTTGTTTCCCTAAGAATGATACATCATCTTAGAATTCAAGAGAGTGTGATACTCATTGTGGTAGAAAAGTGCAGGTTTGATGAAGGTAATGATCTCATTGATCAAAGGACAATCATCACCAAGATAGGATCCTTTTGAGTTTCTTGTGCATGTGAATTTTAGGTAGTGCCATGAGCCTTGAAGTAATAGTAGGGTAGTCTAGTATGTTTGAAAGTAAATTTTTGTTTATGTTTTCCTAGTGATTTAAAATGCAATCTTAATGGTTCCTAGCATAGGTATAGCATCGTTTGGAAGCAACAATCTAAAACATGGCCATGTGGTAGCAAGCTCACATTTTTACTTCATAGTCCTATTATTAAGGCATTATTATCATCAATGATAGGTTAGCTTGGATGAGCATGTAGCAATATGAATGTAGCCTTAAAGGGATAGTGCATTCTTCATGGAAATCAAATGCAATAAGAGAAAGGCTTGAAGACAGTGGGTTGTCACTATGTCTTGCAATAGTTGAGGAAAGTCATTAAGGTTGCATGATAGTCCAAAGGAGATAGTCAATGATAGGCATACTAATTTTCATTCCATCTCTTCTATATCTATGATACATTTTAATTGGTATTAATTCCAAACATAGGATTGAGATATCAGAGTTATTGTTTATTGGAAAAAATCAAGCATTTTTGACAGCCATCATGCTAGAATGTGTCAAGTTAATAACAATAGGTGAGGTTCAATGACAAGCCTAGTATTGAGTACATGGTCATAGATCAACCATGTATGATGAAAGCTTGCAGATTACAAAGAAAGAGATAAAGACAGTACATAGGTCTGTGTTTCATGTACCATGAATAATAATGTTTTTTAGATCACAAGCAAGGGTATATCTACTCATAAGAAAGGAGATTATAGTGAAAGGACAAGGAACATAAGTCTTCCATAGCGAAGAATGGTGTAAAGTAAACCCTTTGAAGTTCCTAGATCTCAAGGAAAATCAAATAAAGGATTGAATGACAGGTTCTTTGTCAAAGTTGTGCATGCTTGATAGTTAAGAATTATGCCAAATGACAGTGAACAAATGATAGTTTGAGGGTCATATTGTCTAGGAATCCAAATAGCCAGACCACTGCCAAGGTTAACTGTGCTAATCTTCATCTTCAAGTTGTAGAGGGAAAAGCACCTATAGTATGCAAAGGTGGTCATAAAGGTAGGCTAGAGGATAAAGCATGATGTGATACAAACTTGTGTAGAACACATGGATAATGATTTGCATAATGGATTTTCAACATATGCTTTTCTTTCAAATTGTAATATTTTCTAGACCTTTTTTTAATAGTGGTTGGAAATTTCATTTTTAGGGGCTGATGCAAGAAGTTGGGTACACAAAAAGCTCAAAAAATATAAATGTTTTTGCTGTTTTTCAGAATTTGTCACTTTTGGAATGAAAATTTGAGGAAATTACACAATGAATATTAAAAAAAGTCAGCAATATGAAATCTAGAATTTTGAATCTAGTTTCCAAATATGTAAATTATTAAAATACCCAGATTATAGAAATTAAATTTTGATAGGGATCTATAAAAACTCCTTTTTAAAAGTCCCTATTTTTTTACCATACCAAGCAAGTGTATGGACAACACTTTTTGACCCAAATAAAATTATTTTGCTAATTCCTTTTGGGAAGTGAGAGCTAACAATATGAAGTTTGATATGGATTTTTTTTTGTAATTTTTGGTTGACTATTTTTTTTTTATTAATTTTTTATTGGCCTTAATTGATGTTTTTTAAAATCAACATGTACGGACAACATAATTGGACCTAAACAAAACATTTTTTGACTCTTTTTTTTTAATTGTGTAGAGAATTGTCTGAAGTTTGATGCCATATAATTTTTTTTCAAAAAAATTAACCAATAAAAAGTTATTAAAATTTTTTAAAAACCTGATATCTCAATTTAAAGGACTAGTTTGATTAGAAATTAATTAAAAAATAGCAAACATAATACAATTTTGACAAAATTTATATATTTAGAAAGTAGACATTGTGTTCTAAAGGTTTTTAATTTTATAGATTCATTCAAAAAAAAAGTCCATCAGCTATGTTGTCAAAGTTGGACATTCTTCTTATATCTGCCTTAGTTTTTTAGTTGCAGGTCAAAAGCTAAGGCTCGGATTGCCAAGCCTTTCCCAAGCCTAAAAACAAGGCTGGATGTGGTGTGGAAATTCAATTTTTAAATAACGCGTACGCGTTAAATAAACGCGTACGTGTTATTCAAAAGAAATGCGTACACGTTTCATAATGCATACGCATTACCCATTGACCCGTTGGGAAAACGTAACATGTATGCATTATGAAATGTATATGCGTTTCTTGAACATAATGCGTACGCATTTCTAATATAGCCATTTTTCCCTAATTTAAAAAATTCTGGTAAAAGACGATTTTCCTGCAACATTCCTTTTCTATAGTACGGTCCGAGAGTGTCATTTTTTGCATTTTTTATTGCAAATTTGTCTTATGCAAGGCATATTCTATTCAAATTGTTGGAAGAGACAAAGTGCAGGTTGAATTTTCTAAAATGGAATCAAGTGCAAGAACTTTTTACAAAAATATTTGGAAAAAGTGAATTTTTGGATGTACTCATGATGTTTTTGTACTTCAAAGTATAGAAAAAATGATCTTCATAGTACATAGTTTAATTTGAATATTTGAAGGAGGTGGAAATTTGAAAATAAGTTTCTTGAATTATTGTTTTTGTGATCAAAGAGGGTTTGGTAACCATGGGTGATAAGCAAAGACAAAAAAAAGATGTAGAAAGTTAATGACACCCGAAGAAGTTCAAGCAAATAAAGATAAGGAGGCAAAAAGACAAAGGGAAAGGAGAGAAAGGAATCGTCAAATGAAAGATTTGGAAGCATCTAGTTCCAAGAATGTTGAAGAGGAAGCCAAGAATGATGAAATGAATGTAGATGATGCAAATGTGGAGATGGTGAATATAGAAGAAAATGCAATTACGGAGAAAAACCCAATTGTGCCTTCAACTTCAACTTTGAATGATAAGCAAACAACTTCGGGTGTGTCTTCAAATCCACCTCCCAATGATATGGAAAATGCACCTATTCAAACAATCTATCCAGGTATGTGTTCAAACCCAAGTTTTCATAATATTGATATTGCTTGTTTAGATGAAGCTGGATACACCATTGATGAGATCAATAATATTAGGGTTAAAACAATGCAGAAACAAGAAAATGATGAAATTATATCTTATGAGAATGTAAATGAGAATGAAATCCCTCATATTGATGAAAATGATAATGAAATCCCTTTTACATTTGAAAATGAAAATGAAACCCCTTGTGTGAATGAAAATGAAACTCCTATGGATGAAGGTGAAAATGTTTTTTTTACAATTGAAACAGATGTGCTAGATAACCTTCGTGGTAAAGTTTCTTTGAGACAAATTAGAAATTATGGAAATAAAATATATAAAATGTTTTTTTATAGAAAGAAATTAGGATTCCAATGTCAACTCATGGTGCAATTGATGAGAATGTTGAAAATGAGAAAAGTGATGAAAAAATTAGGTGTTTTTGTAAAATCAAAAAAGAAAGATGATTCAGTAGAACAAGTCATATCTAGTGTTGCTAATGCTATTGATGTTATTGGTAAGAAAAGTCGATCAAAAGATAAGAATGCGGCTCATCGTGCAATAACAACTGCTCTAGTTGATAAAACAACTTCAAATAAAAGAATGTTAAGTAAGATTAGTAAATGTGTAAAAGTAAATCCTAGATCTTTGATAAGAGCTGCTAAAAGAAGAGAAGGTATTGAAAAGGATCCTATTAATCAATGTTAGAGTTTTAGTGGTAGACTTCTAAGATCAGACATGAAATTAACTAATGAAATTAAATATTTAATCTATAAATTTTGGCATGATAATACAAGAGTATCACCTAAGATTAGAGATGTCTTAAAATTAAGGGTGGGTTCCAAAATTCGTGAACCTCATCCAAAGCATCTCTTAGATATGACTCAAACTGAATTATATAAAAAAAAATTAGATGCTTCAATCTTACCATTGAATATTAACATAAGTCAAAGATCATTTTGAAAGTGTAAACCTTATTAGAATTAATAAGCCTTGAATCTCTTGTTATTTACTTAAGAATCATACAATTTAAACATTATTATGATATATTTTGATATATCGATACTTTGCATATAACCAAATTATCAAGGGACATTTGTGGTAATATACCTAAAAAGAATCAAAAGATTTATAGTAGGTTTGTTTGTGATCCGCTTTAAATGAAACTCATTTTTAAAAACATGCATTTACGGAGAATCTCGATAGATGTAACTTTTCATTGTGGGAGAATGTATGCATGAAAGTAGTTTAGATGAATTTGGACAACAATTAGCGGATGTAAAAAAATTTAAAATATTGAGTATTCTTTAAAAGATGGAAAAACTGGAAAATGTGTTGAGCTAATTGTGGAAGAAGTTAGTGTGCATGATTTTATTAATGAATTTAAAGATAAGTTTGTACCTAAATATGTTCAACACTCTCATAATGCTCATTGGCTTGATAATCAATTTCGTTTATGTAAAAACACATTCCCAATTGGAAGTATATTGTCAGTTGTTGATTTTGCTGAAAATTATACTCTTGCTCCACAAGAAGAAATTCAATCACAGTATTATAATTCAATGCAAGTAGCGATATTTGTTCACATTGTTTATAAACATGCAGAAGATAGTACAGAAGATAATAGATTTTTTTTGAGAGAGTACCATTTTTATGTAAGTGATAATCAATTACATTCATTTGAGTTTGTACAATATTGTTTTGATATATTTTATAAAAATTTAAAAGAGAGAGGAATTCAAATGCTAGAACATCTCATATGGTCAGATAATTGCACAGGTCAATTAAAAAATGCTAGAATGTTTTATTGGTTATGTAGAGTTCATAAGGAAAATAATATCCAACACATATGGAGTTTTTTTTAAGCTGGTCATGGTAAGGGAGAACACGATGGAGCAAGTGCATGTGTGAAAAGAGCTCTTGCTAGAGAGCAACTAAAATTTGAGGATGTTGCAAAATTTAGAGATGCATGTGCAATTGTAGATTGGTGCAATACCAAATTATCTACAAGAACAAGTGAGCTCAATAATTTGACACTTCTTTTGGTTAGTTGAAGAAAATGATATTTTTTCTCGACAATATTGTGAAACAATTAATGGATCTGCAAAATGGCATTTGTTTAAGAGTTCAAATGCAAACACATGGACAATATGGGCAAGGGAGTTGGCATGTTTTTGTCAATTTTTTATTGCAGGTGATTGGGAGACATGTGAAAATACGGAATGGGTCGAACAATGGAACCAAAGAGCCTTAACGCCTACATCGACAAATGTTCAACATGGAATGATAATTGAAGATAATCAAGTGTTTGCATCAGATGATTATGATCATGTTTCAGATCTTGTATAAGAAGGTACATTATTTATTGAGTTGAATTTTGTATGTATGTATGTTTATATGTGAATTAAATATAAGTCACTTTTTATTGAATTTTGTATTTATTTTTGCAGGACATGTGTATGTTGTTGTTGCACCTGAGGGGAATGAAGAGGAGACAGATTACTGGTTGGCTAGATGTGTTAAGAGAAAACATAAGTTGGCACATCCTAGAGTGGATGATGACAATTTTGAGTATCCAATTGGTTCAGTGGTTGTTGTTGGCACTTGGCTTCGAAAATATTTGATGAGAAAGAATGGCTTTCCTGAATTTGAAGATTATGAAAGACATAAGAAGATTATACATTATTCACATTTTATTTTGGAAACCAATATAAAACTAGTTAGATATCAAGGGAGGCCTACTAATAAAGTTTTATGGACACTTCGAATGGATGATCACGAGACAATCATAGATGCATTAAAAAAGAGAGAGGATGCAGATGGTACAACATAATTGTAGTACCCCTCCATTTATGCTTATGTTTTCTACTGTTGTGTTTTTACACTGTTAGACTATGATACTTTGTTTGGATATTTGATTGCTGGTTTTGAGCGATAGTGGATTTATTTTGTGACATGATGATACATTGTTTGGTGATTACTGATTTTAGACATGCTTTGAGATAGCGTAGATGTTTACTTTCAGTTGATTATTGCTATGTATATGTTTTGATGGACTAATAGTTATTTATTTCATCAGTATGATGTGACGTGTATTGGTGTGGAGAACGGAATCGCATCACTCGCTTGCGAGTGCCCTGTGATATCCGTGATTTTCTCCGCACGGTGTGTCTGTACAATGGTTTTATATATATATATACATGTTATTGCTTGGTTGCAGGAATTGCAGGTACATGACACCGACTCCACCTAGGTACTCAGGTCTGAGTGTGTCAAGACTTAACAGATACGTTGATTGGGAGGTAGTAGTTTGGTTTACCCTAGTCTAATCTATAATCCCGGTCTTAGTACATCGTCTGTTTTAGTTCAGAGTCATAGGATTGTTTTGTATTTTTCTGTTTGGTTTAATTGCTTGAAAGGAAAATTGTTAATTTTAAATAATAGTTTATTATGTTTTATTTACTGTTATTTAAATTAAATTTTAATGTTGAAGAAATTAGTTTCTTGTTATTTAATTAATTAATTAGCTTATTTGGTTAAATAGTTTGATCTTAAAAGATTAAGTTTATTTAATTAAATTAATTAATTAATTAAATTAAATTGTATTAATTTTGTGTGAATAAATTCAATATTGAAATTAAATATTTGGAGGAAATGGTAATTTTTATTAATAAGTAAATTTGCATTTGAAAATTGTAAATTCTAAAATAAATTAAACAAATTAATTAAATGCATGTAATTTGAAAAAAAAGGTTATCCGAGAAGTGGTTGAGGATATTTTGGGTTTTTCCTCAACATGTGTGCCAGTGTAATTATGAATTTTAGTTGAGGAAATTTGTTTATAGAGTTTATTGTGGATCTGGGAATGCATAGAGGATACCATTTTTTCTTCACGGGAAAATAATTTTGGGGCTCTGTAAAAATTCTCTGTAATTGTTTTTTTTGATATTTTGTTGCAATTTGGTGGAAAATCTCTGGTTGTTGTTTGGGCTTTGGGCTTTGTATCTTGGGAAAGAATTGTGGAAGGAAGTTACAGGCAAGATCTTCTCCAGTCAATTTTCAAAGCAAAGGAAATCAGGTATTTTTCTTATTAATTTCATTTTGTTGGTTTTTGAAAAGGAATACTTTTGAAAAGAAATTAGCTTAATTTTAATTCTTGTATTTCTTGTACAGAAAATTGTTTTCTATATTTTGTTTGTGAAGAATTGATGGTTTAAAAAAAAAAAAACCTCTGTAGTATATTCTCTATGGAAAGTAGTTGAATTTTTATGAAGGGAATTTATTTGTTAAAAAGGGAATTGAAAACCTCTGGGGAAGTTTGGATTTGAAAGAAATTATACTGTCCGTGTGTTCTTTTGAAAACCCCAGAAGAAATTTACTATTTCCCCAATTTCCCCGTTGTTACTTCTTTGTTTTAAAAGAAAATCCTCTGATATTTACCAGAAAACCCAGAGGAATTATATATATATATATATATAACTATATATACATATATATATATATCATATTAATATATACATAAATTGGATTGTGAATGGAACCTTTGTATTTTAATCATATCGTCTTACAGGAGGAAATATGCAAAGCATAGAAATTATTTTGAATTCTGTTTATCGTCGTATGACGAAATTAATTGAGAAATGCATTTTTTTTTTTAAAAATTAAATTAAATTTTCTGTGTCTTTGGGGAGGGCCAAAACCCTCCCCACACCCCTCATGGGAGTGTAGCCCCCATGGCTGCACACAACAGCCACCATGGCTGCTAGGCGCAGCCCTGGTAAGGGCCTCGACCTCCCCACAGGGAGGTCGCGGGCTGCGCCGAGGGTTTCCAAAAGTTTTATTTTATTTAATTTTTTTTAAAAAACGAAAATTCATATCATATGTGATAAATGCGATTTTTATTTTATTGTTATAATTTGTATTTATATATATGTATATGAATATATATATATATATATATATATATATATATATATATATATATATATATATATATATATATATATATATATATATTTATATATATGTATATATGTATATATGTATATGAATATATATATATATATTGTGGGATTAAATAAGTTCAAAATTGAATATTTATAATTATATAAATATATGTTATGTTAGGAAAAATAATCTTGGAGTTCTTAAGATAAAATATATTTTTCTTTAAATTATGTTGCATGTGAAAAATTAAGATTGGGAAATTATAGAATATAATATATAGTGAATTTGTGAAAATCAGAAAAATAGATTAAATGAAGTAGTTATTTTTCTTGATTTTAAAATAGAACTTTTATTAAGATGATTTATAAATATGTTGTTTTCCCAACTGATGCATATGGATTTAGTATATCCAAATGATGTGAATTTTCTTTATATGGCTTTAATTTTTGAATTGGGAAAATGGGGATTATTTTTATGTGTTATTAAGTCTTCCAGATGTGGTCATTTCTTGGGAAATAAAATTTTACTATGGTTTCATATGTATGAACAAACTAGGGTAGTGCACCGGATTTTTGTGAACGAAATTGTGACTTTTATTGTGGTATTTTTGGTATTATGTGTTGATCTCTTTGTGCACTTTGTCTACCCTAGATAGAAAACTTAGTATATCTTTGTTACGTTTAGGGGAGTGGCTTTTTGTAAGGGCCGACACACAAAGTGGTGTCAGGGTAACTTACAAAGAGTTAGTAAGTCAGTGATAACTAAATAACACAGTAGTTAGATAAAAACTCTTAACAAGATGTTTATGCCTCGCTTATGACTCTTGAGCTACTTCAGTCTTGAGTATAAGATGAGAAGGCTTGGAATGGAAAATTGGTGTCTTGTTTCTTCAAAAGACAATCGATTCTGCAATGATTTGCATTGGGGTCGGGTTTCGTAAGAGGTTACCAGGGTAACCCAAGGTTGGGGGCCGAAACCTAGGAAGAAACACCAGGGTAACCTTTGCAGCATTGTGATGACACTCCACCTAAAGTAATAGTTAACCTTGTGTATGTAACACATTCAATCGTCAAAATCTAGAAGCAATGTAACCATTAGTTTGTTGTGTACTAGTGTCTAGGGTTAGTATATTATGTCTAGGTAACCATAGTACTATCTCCTAGCATGGGGGGTGGACCTACGGGTACCACATGGTTGGGTGGAATGTGCACCTTACTCCGTTGGGTCCCTAGTTTATGATCATGGCATCGAGAGCTTCATGGATGGAGAGCTCGCACTTGGAAACTTATATATACTTTCTTCATTGTAATTTGTAAATCTTGTATTTTAAAACATTCCTCAAATGTATATGAGGTGAACAATGTAAATGTTACTTGTAACTATTATTTGATCTACCTCATTAGATGGATGAGTATTGTATAATTTATCAAATGCAATGAATGAAACAAATTTGTACTTTATGTTATCTTGAATGGAGTTTTAAATGAAATGCAATGTTTATTTTTATGTTATTACTAGAATATAAAATGTACCAAAGCTGTCATGGAAACTTAAAGTAGTGTAACGTCACATAATTTAATGAATGTATGCAAATAATTAACTTAATAATTATACTTTAAAAAAAAAAAATTATTCCACTATTATATATAATTGCAACATTCCTTAGGTTATAATGATGGGGCATTACAACAATAAACAAACACAAGTAAGTATATCTAGTTGTTTATATAGTTAATTGATATATGAGATTTGGCCAATCATTTCTACCAAAGCTATATCATTTTTTTGTTTCCAAGTCCCTAGTTTGTCCTCTTAAAGCACCCTTAAGTCATATCCTCTTACATCCTTGTAATCCATAATCTTGCATTCCTTAAGTCACTCTCATAATTCCCCTTAAGCCATCCTCTTAGGGCCTGTTATCCATATTGTAAGGTTCATGACATGCATCCCCTTAATCCACTATCTTACATTCCTTTAATCCATTCTATCAACTCCCCTTAATCCACCTCTTACATCCCCCAGAATTCACTTTCTTACATCCCTTGAGTCATTTTATCAACTCCCCAGACCCACCCTCTCTTACATCCCCTTAAGCCATCCTCTGAGGGCCTATATTAATATCCATGGCCAGTGGCCTGGGCCTACATGCACCCCTGACCACACCATCTTACATCCCTTTAATCCATTCTATCAACTCCCCCTTAATCCACTCTCTTACATCTCTTGAGTCATTTTATCAACTCCCTGAATCCACCCCTCTTACATCCCCTTAAGCCATCCTTACAAACACCTCTACAATTCCCCTAAGCCATCCTCTTAGGACTCATAAGCTATATCCTAGGGTTCAAAGCAGATGATCCTCTTAAAACCATCCTCTAACCCCCGCTTCATTCTCTTAAGACCTCCTTAAGCTTATATCCTAGGGTCCCTTTAATCCATCCTATGGAAAACATCTTTTAACTCATATGGAATTTACTTATGCATAATTATTCTTTTCTCAAAGATGAATTTTTTTTTTCTCTGAAATGACTCCATAAAACTGAAGTACAGATAATTATTTCCAAGGGTGTCTCATCAAGCTCTGATCTATGTTTTACTGTTGAACTGGAAAATTTTAACAAGGAGGACTGACAAATGCCTATCTTTTGATCTTTCACCCAAAAGCTGATGCAGTTTTAATTGTAGAATTCACATGCATACATGCTTCAATTATATTTATAGTTGTACAAACACCTGACATAGCATTTACATATGTTTCTTTCAATTTTAGCATATCTTGTTCCTAATTTATAGATTATACATTCTCATGTCTTGTATTTGCAGATTTTATATACTATTCAACATAATTGAGCATTTTATACACAAGGAGTATATTTTTTTTGTTTATTGATTCAAATATTTGCTATCTAATTGAAAATAGTTGTAAAATTACCCTCGCAGCCTTTGAAATTTACAGAATATGATCTTAAACTATTTTGATGGAATGTTTTAATTGCCTTAACCATGTGATAAATTATATATATATCTCTATTAAATTTTATTCTAGATAAGAATTTATATAGTGCATGTAATACTTGAAAATTAGATAAAATATAAATAGTCTAATGTATGAGTGCATATAATCATGAAAATGAACATAACAAGATATCATAATTGAGTGCATATATGATCATCATATTAAAGTCAACTGATATAAATAAACACAAATATGATAATAACATGTTCAAAGTAAAACTAGAGATAGATAGTCCATAGAATTTATATGTCAAGTCCAACACATATAGTCCATAAAATATAGAACCATCTAACTTTCAGGCTGATCGGTCAAATCAAGTCTCCTCTTTGTTCCATGTTGACTAGATGTACCTGCATCATGCTGTAAAAGAGTACAAGAAACTTGAAATTAGATTTAAATTTATTTAGAAATTTTGATATAATTAAACATATTTAAACTTGAAAATATAAACTTTTAGATAAAAAAAAATTTAATTAAATATCAAGTATTTATATAGTAAAAATAATTTCTAGTATGCATAAATTACCATATGATCATGTGAATCTGTAATTGGCATATTTTCTTCAATGGGTAGCATAACTGTCACTTGAGAAGATGCAAATGCCTGATCTACTATATCCTGCATATTCATATAAAGAAAACAATATGTGAAAACCTCGAATATATATATATATATATATATATGATAGAGCATATATATATATATATATATATATATTTTAAAAGGTCTGTAAAAATTGTATAGGAGATTTAAAGTAAAGTTTACAACCTCGAATGATATGACCTCATGATCATGCACCTGAGATTTCCCATGCATAAATGCCAATGATGTCTCAGGTGCACAGCCTGCCATGGGTATCTCATGAAATTCCTGCATATAGATGTACAACAGTTCGTATAGATCATTGACACATGTCTATGTAAATGAAAAATTAAATTAGATCTATGATGTCTATTTTATTTAAACTTAACAAACTTTTGAAAGCACACACCTGAGCTGATGATGTCTCAGGAGCGCTCACCATTGTAACTTGTGGTTGGTCAGTAATAGGTATTGTATGACCTCCCTGCATCTAGATATAATATATCAATTCATGCACATGTGTACAAATTAAAATTAAATTAGATATATATCCACAAAAATTATTTAATATATATTGGTTCAAGTACTTGTCCAAAAGGTGAGCCCAGATCTACAGCACTTGACATATGCACACGATGATCATATTGAGTTTCAGGCATCATGTGATCATGCGTCTACACCAAACACTTATTGAATTAATATTATATTATATATATATAGTTTGATGTTATTATTTACATGGATTTTTCATATTTCAAACTTGAATTAAATTTACGTTCAAAATATGAACATACCCGTAGGACTATCCTGCTAATAGGTAAACCTGTGCATGACCCTTTGCCTCCCAGAGTGCATTTGCATCACCAAGTGGATGCCTGTTATCCTATGGCTGAGCCTCCACAGCCATTGGCCACTTCAAGCACTGTAGTCCTCAGCCTGAGGAGAGGTCCTAAAAGTGGAACCCACCTCCTATCATGATAACATGGTTCGGCCGGCCGAAGGCCTGCACCTGAACACTAGAAGAAGGAAGAGGAACAATAGGAGCAATTGGAGCACATCGTTGAGGATCAACATGTGCTCCTAGTCTATGTTGGGTCATGCCATGCCCAACTCCCTAAAATGACCCCATATCAAAATAGTTGGATTTTTTACCCAACTCGCCAGCCCGCCCACCCCTCAAAGTATATGGGCACCTCACTACGCCATGTGGTGGAGATCAAACACCATCCACCATCTATCCCAAAATAAAATGGCTCACTGTGCTTTACACCATAAAATTGAAATTCATTTTTTGTGGGCACTGCCAATTTTATGGGGACAATGCCACCATGGCTTGTTTCGGTAATTTTAGGCCTACGGATTTCTTTATATATGATAGCACCCATCCTCGCGATAGACTCATCGAAAGTTTTTCTCTCCAACATGGAACCTAACTTAGGTTCGCATCGAATAGAATCGATAATAGTTTGCATCATAGATGCAAACCATGCAAGATGGGGAGGGACTCTAGGGTCATTTTTATGAGATCTATATTTCCTTGAATGACAATGAGGTTTGCTCGGATATTCTCTCTTAATTGATCTTCATCAACTACAGGAGGGGGTGGGGGGTTAGGCGGTGGAGAATGTGGAGGTGTGTTAGGGTTATGTTCATGTGGTGGATTGGGATGTATGGGATCTATAGGAATTTATTGATTGGGCATAAAATCCTCTAAATTAAACAATGGATCCATGTGAGCAATGATATGGTAACTGCATGTTAAACAATTAAAAAATATATATCAACAAACTAATTAAATAATGCACATAATTTGAAAGTTATTTAAAAATCACATTGAACATGCACAAATTCAAAATATATTTCATTTGAAGACCATTCAATTTATAACATTAAAAAATCATAGCATTAAAAATTCTATGAAAGCATGTACACACATTAAATTGAGTCCATCGTAGCTGCTGTAGATTTGGAGAAATACAAATCCACAGGCTAACGCGAAAGAATACGCATGCAAGAAACTCCAAGGTTACCGAGAAAAGAGAGAGGAGACGAAAACAAGGGTTTTGGCTTTGACAAAGTGCAAGATGTATTATCAGAGAAAAATGAATCAAGAAGAAGTACAATACAAGAGATCAATCCTTATAAAGGAGATCAACACCGAAATGAAAACCTAACCCTAAGGTGAGTGCATTTAATAATTAAATATTAATTATTAAATGACTAATATGTGTGCATAAAGTGAAATCTTAAGAGGAGAGTAAAGTTAATTAATTACTTTACTCTAACACCCCCCCTTAAGATAAGCTACAATGCAGCTACAAACAATACAGAAGAAAGCAAAGGAACTACAATGCAATAGAGGGTCCCGACAACATGGCCTAATCAGGTACCCGAATACAACAAAATCTCTATAAAGTGGAGAAATAGAGAAAACCTCATGGGAAAAACTCTACTCCAAAAAGAGATAAAGAAACAATGCACTAAGAAAAGAAGGATAGGAGGTGGATAACATGATACCCCCCATAGACAACTTCTATCATATAAGTACATATACAATGGTCTCCATAAGAGAAATAGAGACTAGAAGGGCCCCCCACAATGAAGAAACTCTTGTCGCAATGGTAGATGCCTAATGTAGAATCCAAAAAGATATCCTGAAGCAGCAAATAATATTCCTCCCCTTGGGAAGAAATGGATCCAAAGGACAATGTCGAAGAAACCCTGTGAAAAGAGAAGAACCATGATGTCTCAAGATGTGTGCCATGATAGGATGCTGAAGAATCTCTCTGTCTGAACTGAAACAAAAGATGTCAATTCCAAACTGAACTGAAGACTCCTGAACTACAACCTATGAATACACGAATGATGGTGGGCTAATAGTAGGAATATGGCTATCAACAAAGAGGAGCTGAAAATCCTCAAAGTAATCCTCCAAATCTACAATGTGAGACTCAACAAACGAGAATGAAATGTCTGTGAAAAAAGAATCCCAAGTAGCCATGTCTGAAAGATGTATGATGTCTTGCTTAGCTGAATCAATAGGATCCAAAGAAGAGGCAATATCAAACTGATGAAGAACAACAACAAAAGATGTTGATACAAGTATAACATCAGTCTAAAGAGTAGGAACTGTGAGACAATCCTCTAATTCATCAGAATATGTAAGGGTGTCTAAATACTCAAGTTCCTTTAAAGTATCATGATCAAAGGGTGCATTCTCTCTCCAAGCAATAGGTAAGAGACAATATGAAGTAGGATCCTCTGGGAATGGACAAAGATTGGGGTCTCCATAGATCTCCCAAAGACGTGTCCAAAGTGAGTGAGGACAATCAATGCCCGATATAGCCCACACAGTGTCAGAATCAACACTAGACAATATAAGTCCTACTATGTGATTTCTAATTATATCCCAAGCTAGTTTTCCCTTTGAAGTTGCTGGTTTAGGTATGAGATCATACAAATAAGGAAAAATATTAAGCCACCTATAGTGTGTAAGTATGCCCTTTGCCCATGACTCATAGTTACCCCGTTCCAGAAAAACAACTGAAGGGTGAGTAGAAAAACCCATGATAACTTTTCAAATTAAAACATCTAAGAATAATTGACCTCAATACTGATAAATCAGATCAAATAAATCCATCCCACGCAAACAAATCATTTCCAGGTGCCAAAAAGTCCAAGTAATTGACAGATGTGTGAAAACACAAAAAAATGAATAAAATGTACTTGGATTAGATTCTAGAAAAATAAATGACATATCTAGAAAGATCATAGAAACACCTTTCCAACGCCTATTCGTTTATGAAAAATGGAGTTTGGACGCAAAAGATACGGCTCCAGGAGTGAAAAAATATTGTTCTTAATTTGACTGTGTAAAACAAATAAAAACAGAAAAATGAAGAAACCACAACTACACCATCAGATCAGTGCCGGAAGCAGCTTTCCAACGACTATTTGTTTGCAAAAAATGGAGCTAAAACATCCATTTAACACCCGATTTCGTAAAGCAGCTCCAAAATCTCCAATTTGGTCCTCTAGAGCCCTTAGGGCTAAAAAAAGGGCCCCCTGGTTCATTGGGCGACCAAGGGTTGGCGCTATTGCTGATGGCATGGGGGTGGCACGCTGGCTGAGAATGGGAGGCTCGCGGGCTGGCAGTGCGGCGGTGGCTGTCTGGCCGCGACTGACTGTTACCACCGACGGTGGTGGCTGGGCAGTGGCCGCCGGGCTATGCATCGGTGGCGTGGCCGGTCTGAACGAGCGGCGCCCAAATTTTTTAAAAAAATTCCTTTTTTTTTAAATTTTTTTTTAATTTTTCGCTTCGAACTACATGCCTTGGGGCCGTATGGCTCTGGGGCAAAAAAAAAAGTTTCCTTTTCAGTCGACTTTGGCCAAACTGGACAAATTTTATATGAAAATAAGCTATTTGTATCATAATATAAACTTGGTCCAATCTCACATTAGCCCCTTAGGTAATTATCCATTTCCTCCAAGTTCAATGGAACCTTTTGTACCAATGCATCTATTTTTTCCTACCCTAATGGATCAAGACTTGACATCACCTTAACAATCTTCTTTATGTCATAGCATATCTCTGAAGTTCCTTTGGCATGCTTTAGATGTGTCAGTATTAACTAGATTGAATATATTAATTTTAAAGTCTCTTAACACATTCCATGACAAGAAAATGACTCATTTGGATTAAGGAGTACTTTCCTAAACCATTCCTTCATATTCAAGAATCCCTTCTCACACCCATATCATAATTCATATCCATGTTAGCTGTAATGAGTGTTTTAAACCAATAATCAATGAATCATAGGATAGAAGAAAACTCGTTCTACACAAGGATAAGAATCAAAGAGACTAAAAGAATTGATTCACTAGATATGCTCCCCATTACTATAATAGACCAATGCAAAAAAAAAAGTCATAACAAGAATAGGACCAAAAAAAACTAGGAAAAGAAACCTTGTAGGCTACATTAATAAGACATTGATTGCAATCATTTCTTCCATGATGTTTGATTGCAAGCATTTCAATCACTGATTCTTAGACATCCATCATGATTAAACATCACATATCATAAGCCTTTTTAACAATCACTAGGACTGTAGATAATATTCAATCATCTCATAGGAAATAAATCATAAAAAATTATAAAGAAAGAGAAAACCAACTATATAAGCTTAGCAAGCCACCATACAAAAATTATATTTTGTAGAAAATAAAAAAAACTATATGTTGACATAGCATATATATTTTGTATATAAACTATATGTTGACATAGCATATATATAAACTATATATTTTGAATTTTGGCCCCATGCGCATAGGAGCATGACATAGCATACTACACCGAGACCCTAATTGGAGAGTTGCACCAAGAACCACTACATCCAACCCCTGAGTGGAGAGTTGTGAGACTTCACGAGATGATTGCTGCAAGTCCATTGAGTCGAGGAGGAAGACTAGGAACCATTTGGCAGGAGGAAAGCCAGAGCGAGAGGTGAGGGCACTCAGAAAGGGAAAATCAACCAAGGGACAATGACTATAAGTGATTTCACCCCCACATTTAGAAATCTTGTTGCAAGTATAGTGACTTAGACTCTATTTGTTCCTATCGAGGTGTTGCATGTTATATTTTGGTCAATTCGAGCCAATGTCCCATTGACAAACCCATCGCCATAGATTTCCTTGCCTTCACCAATTGACAAAGCCTACCCATAGATCAAAAACAATTGTCACATATGAACATGCCAATGGGAGATATACTCAAACCGTAGAGATTGGATACCAACACTGTCGGTCACTTGGAGGCCGCATGATGTGCACATTTGTAGGTAGGAGTTGTCAAATGTGCACAGATTTGGGCCTTCAAAAAAATTTCATTGAACAAATCAATAATAAAAAACAAACCATTTCCAATATGTGACAAAAAATGTGCTAGAAACTAGGTGTTGGAAAGATGTAAATCCTCCAAACAGGCTATGCAAGCCACAAAATTCTTGCAATAAAATAGAGAAATAATCCTTCAAAAAGGCCCAAAAGGCCAAAATTTTTAAATGGCCAAAATCTTGCGAAAGAGAAAATGTCAACCCAAAATATCACAATGGCAAAGGGTAGATTGGCCTCTGCTGATTTTTTCTACAATGGTAAAAAAAAAATCAATTTAAAAAAAAAAATCAAAGTTATCGAAATTGACAAAATGAAAGGTTTTTTTTTTGTTTCCCTACCCTTCTAGACACAATGATGGTGTCTATTTGGCTCCACGATGCTTTGTTGATAGGTCTATGTGTGGGAGTCACTTCAAAGCATCAAAGTCCATTTACAAAGTATTTTCACAAAATCCTAAGGGCTTAACCTTCATAATTACTCTGTTCACAGACTATACACTTAGTTTTTCAGTCAAGAAACTTCATTCCCTCACATCTTATCTTTATGATTTTTCCCTAAATCCACTGAAACATGAAATAAAATTCATAGTAGGATAATCTCACAAGAAACCAGAAGATTCCACCAATTAATAAAGGAGAAACATAATTATTTATGTCTCTGCTTACCCTAACTGAGGGTTTTAGCAGTCTGAAGTAAATATGCAATAACTCACACAAATCTTAACTAAAATGCATGCACTTTGATGTAATAGGAAGGTGATTGAGATTATTACCATATCCAACCATTCTACCATGCCTTCAAGGCCATACAATTCCATACAATGCCTGGAAATGCAAGATTTTTGAAGAAAAATGATTAAAAATTAGAGATTTTCCTTGAACTTATTCTTTATTCAACCACCCTCAAAAGTTCTAAAAGATACAAGAGCCTTTTTAAAGGAAAAAAAACTGACTTTTATCCTTCTAAATGCCTCTAATAGACCCTAATGACTCTTCATCTCTTAATATTGCCTTTTTTATTAAGTTGACAACTTTTTACATTTTTTTCATTTTTGCACTTTTGGACTTAATAAACACCAAATGACCTCAACATGACCTCAAATATTTGAAACATTACTCTAATAACATGATTTACAAAGTAGGAATAATAACATTGAATCAAATTTCAAAACATTGCTTCATAGAGGCCTAATTATGCCAAGGTGCTCCTACACTAGTACAAGAGATGAAAAAAGGACAAGGAGCCATTAAAAACTTCTTAATATTTCACTGACTCAACCAAACCTCCAAAAGAAAAATACAGATGCTAGCACTAGGGAAAGCCCGAAAGAGAACACTAATGAAAGTGGACTTTTTTTTTTCAAGTTCTAGAAGAGTATAAATGGTTCGAAGATGTTGTGGGTGTCTAGAAAATGGTGAAGGAATGTTGGATAGGGAGGGACCCAATTAGCCTCTTTAATTAGATTCTTAAGAAATAAACAAACTCTGATACATTTTGGGGTTCAACCTCCAAGAAACAAGACAATGAATCCTCTAGATGTTCCCACAACTGAAGGCTTCAAAACACAAGGTTGGTGACCCTACAAACCATTCCCATGCTTACCAAGTGATCCCCGATCATCAGACCCTTACAAGGTTTATTGATATATTCATAACTATTGTTACCTCCACATGCATTTGACTAGTAGTGACAACCTTGGTTTTTAATCCTCCATCCACATACCTTGGGATCACATCACCATGAAAGAACTTCATCCAACATCCTTATGAGTGCAAGTACCACCAAATAGGTATATTTCAGAATTTTCTTCCTAGAGCGAGGGAAATTCAGGAAGAGAAGAGGAAAGCAAGACATGTAGTAGGTCTAAAAGAGGGAGATCAACTAGAGGTCAAAAGATTAGAAGAAAATTCTGTAAACGCATGGAATTTTTTCTTGCTAAATGGGGGTCATGTTCTTATGATGATGAGAGCATAGGTGACATTGAGGTGCCCTTGAGGTACAAATTTCTACGAAAACAATGGGTACCCAAAGAACTTCCTCCAATAAACATTGTTTTTTGTGTCAATGAGAGGATATATCGCATAGCACCATCATAATTACATGGTTTGGGCCTATTTTACATGGATGACATAAAGGTCTGTTACAAAAAAGTTACTGAATTGATGGAGTATGTCAGACCCTATTACAGTTACAAAGATTGGATGCAACTAGTTTGATATACACGAAGTATGTGTAGGTATGCATTGTCAACAAATTATATATAGCTAAAAGATAAGGATCAAAATAAAGGAGTGGCTATGTACATTGACAGAAGGCCAAAAGCATCGGGGAATATTGTAGGGTTTATAAATAGTACATGACCTAGGTCAACAAATAAGCAACCCAATTGCATATTTGAGGCGCGGAAGGGAAACCGTGTATTCGTATGTGCGATAAAATCAATAACTGGAGGGGAAGAGTTGTTAATCGATTATGATTTGAATTGCATAGATACAAATACAGTTACTATGGGGGTGGTATGTACTATAGACCATTTTATCGAACCTCCAATCAATGACTCCAATATACCATTTTATTATTATATTTTTTTTCGTAAGTCTATAGGTTTCATTTCGGTAATATTTTTTTTAATATTTAATTTTTGTCACAACGGGACAAATTGATTATAGGGGGAAGACTTTGGCCCGTGAGCAATGACGGATGATGTACCCTGCGTGTTTCACTGGACAGCTTTTACCCTCATTGTGCAATTGTACAGATACAAAGGAAAAACAGTTTCATTACATTTTTTCATAAGCTTGGCTGGGTTGTAATTTTGATAATGTTTTTAAGATTCTTGTCGTAGTTAGATGATCAGGGAAAGGCACTAGCAGTATAGGAGAGCATCCATAGGGAGGTGCAGTCACTATTATGCGATGATGACATCACATATTCCACATACCCTCTGGATATGATAAGGAAGACCCACAAAGAATGCAATGAAGAAATCCTTCAGTTGTTATTCATAGTGCCTCAAATAGATGAGATAAGAGAAAGGGCTAAAATATTGACTGAGAGAGCATGAAACTTGCAAGTAATTTGTCATGAGATCTTTAATTATAACATAAGTTCATTCATGGTTTTATATTTTGTGTACTCTTTTATGTCATGAAATAAAATGTGTTATTTTTACAGGATTTTTTGTGTCCTCATGATGTTGTTGGCCATGAT
>VDFB02022882.1:0-18087 GCA_007258455.2 Sequoia sempervirens | reverse complement strand
TTACCAAGTTTGGCAGTGAAACAAACTTTGGCAATCCATATAGAGCCGAAGTACATTAATTTAATTTTTTAAATCACCTCACAAACACTGTATTGTCCAGCATTTACCTATTGGTGGAAATGATACTGGCTGGTAAAGAGTTCAAATCATGTCACCAATATAAGAAGAATAAAACACAACCCAAAAACCAAAAAGAATTAATCTGTTAAAACATACCTGAGCAATATGCATCCGGCCAGACGGTTCAAAGCCATCATAGCAGATGGGCTCCTTTTTTTTCTCCAAGAGGGCCAACAGCTCACTTTCTTGAATGCATTCTTCTCCTACGCTGCGCACCAGATTGAACCTCTCATCCAAGCTAAGCCTGACCCGAAAGAGAAAACAACGCAAGAGAACCTGTCAATCAAGCATAACACAGCAGAAAGTAAAAATTGTTTATATACACGAAAGCAGCAACAGACCCTATTGTTGGTGAGGGGTCAGAAGTTGATAATGTTTCTTCTGGAGCAGAAACTGATAAAGTTTCCTGGGGATCAGAAGTTGCAACATCTGAAGGCGCATCCTGCTCAACAGGAGGACAGTTGTTTTCCGATCCATCTGCCATTGAAGTCAACAATTTTCTGTTAATTTTTCAACAACGAAGGCTTCCTGGTTTACTCTTGCAGGAAAATTAGACGAGAACCAAATGCTAAGGCCCGATCGTATCCTTATGTTTCTAGGTTTGTTTCTTCAGTCGAGTTTTCTTACGGGATGAATTTTTTAAAGCTCTTTTTGCATTAATTCGATTTACAAAAGGTTTTCGAAATTATTATTTAATTATGATTGCCTTTAGGAGATACCATAGAGGTCCATATATGTAAGTTTTTTAAGTTACTTTGTAAGTGTTTAATTATTTTGCTAGAATTTTTTTAAATGATTATAATTTTTATTGGTGGAAAAAAAATTGATTGGTTATTTGAACTATTAGGGTATGGTCCCATGGAGGGGGGCTTCCTTAAAAATCTCAACGCGTGCTGCTTAGCTTTTTTAGGAATATTTTAAAGTTCTTGGTCCCATGGATTTAATCTTGCAATTCTGCTTAAAATTTTAAATTCCAAAATTTAAGGAATGAACTGTAGTGCTTTGATAAAAACTAATAAATAAATTAAAATTCTCTCATTTTTATTTTCTAATAAGAATTGAAAATTTTAGATGAGAGACAAGTGGCATAAAAAACTCCTAAGTTGTAGGGGCAATTTCTAGCCCCACCCCAATTTCACCAGCTAAAATATTCATTCCTATACTATAGGGGCTCCTATTTTTCTGGAAAAGATTCCAATTAATCATGTAGCACAATTTATTTTTTCCCATGGGACCTCCTGCTCCATGGAAATAGAAGCCCAAGCCCCCCATGGGTCCATGCAGTTAGTCCCTGTTTTTTAAGGTAGGAGACTAATGTTTTCAGTGCGCTCATGTCTATTAATGGATTTGTCGGAAATCGTGCAACTAATGTTTATGTTATAGTTTGTGGGATTATCTTATTAATAGGGAATTTTGGTTTTTTTTTTTGCAATTTTCTCATTGGTGGTTGGTATTTTCCTTGTGGTTTGTATTTTTCTAATTGCAAATTAATTTTGGGGCAAGAAAGGGGAAAATTTAATCAATTCCTAATGTTTTGTTGCTATTGGAAATATTTCATGACTTTGTAATGTTCTTTGATATAGTTGTGTCTTTGCACCCAGTGCTTCTATCAATGTGTTGCATTTAAACGAGGACATTGTGTATTTATTAGTCTCTAATTTTCATTTATTGTGAATAGACTGAAGTGCAGGTGTCATTAATGGCTTATGGTGTGTGTTTTAAGTCTATCAAGCAAAGGATTATTTGTGTTGTTTATTCATTTGCTCAGACTGTTTGATGAGGGTGAAATTTGTGTTTGTTTAGAAGGTTTATATCTATTGTATTGGAAGAGAAAAAGGAGGTGTTTCTAAGTTCATATATCTTTTACACTGTCATTTTTGCGTTGTTTATTCATTTGCTCAGATTGTTTGATGAGGGTGAAATTTGTGTCTATTGAGAGGGTTTATGTCTATCGTATTGGAAGCGAAAAATGAGGCGTTTGTAAGTTCCTATATCTTTTATAGTGTCATTTTATATTTTTTTACGTCTTTGCATTTTATGGGTTAATGTCTATTGTTTGTTGTTCTCTGTATTTTATGGGTTAATGTCTACTCTTCCCTATCTTTGAGTGCTTTTATGGGTTAGTCTATGTTGTTGAGTTAAAGACTTAACACCATAATTCATTAATGTTGACTTCTCTATTGGCCACAATTAAGAATGGAACTAATCTTTTCTCTACACACATGGATGCCAATTACACTTCAATCTATTAAATGAAAATGAAAATTAGGTCTAAATAAGTGCAAAATGTCTCGATATAAAATCATTTCATCGAGTGGTAATGTTTTGTTGCTATTGGAAATATTTCATGGCTTTGTAATGTTCTTTGATATAATCGTGTCTTCGCACTGAGTGTTTTTGTTGATGTGTGGCATTTTAATGAGGACATTTAACATTTATTAGTCCATAATTTTCATTTATTGTCAATAGACTAAAGTGCAATCATCATTAATGGATTGTGGTGTCAAGTTTTAAGGCTGTCAAGCAAAGTATTATTTGTGTTGTTTATTCATTTGCACAAATTGTTTGATGAAGGTGAAATCTGTCAAAAAAGGAGGCATTTGTAATTTCCTATATCTTTTACACTATCATTTTTGTGTTGTTTGTTCATTTGCTCAGATTGTTTGATGAGGGTGAAATCTGTGTCTATTGAGAGGGTTTATAACTATCATGTTGGAAGCAAAAAATGGCACATTTGAAAGTTCCTATATCTTTTACACTGTCATTTGATTTTTTTTATGTCCCTCTAATGAGTTAATCTCTATTGTTCCTTATCATTGAGTGCTTTTATGGGTTAATGTTTGTTGTTTAGTTAAAGACTTAACACCATAATTCATAAATGTTGAGTTCTTTGTTGGCCACCATTAACAATGCAACTAATCTTTTTTCTGTCACGCATGCATGCCAACTGCACTTCAATCTATTAAAAAAATTAGGTCTAGATAAGTGCAGAATCTGTCGATGTAAAATCTATGGTTGTTAGGAGGGTTTATAACTATCTTGTTGGTATGCATGTTGTAAAAAATATCTCTACATCGTTTAAAAGCTCTTATGTAGTTAGTCCCTGCATTGTAAGGTAGGAGAGTAATGTTTTTAGTGCGCTCATGCCTATTTATGCTTTCGCCAAAAATCGTGCTACTAATGCTTATGCTATAGTTTGTGGGATTATTTTATTAATAGGGAATTTTGGCTTTTTTTTGTAATTTTCTCATTGACTGTTTGTATTTTCCTCGTGGTTTTGTATTTTTCTAATTGAAAATTATTCTTCACAGCAAGAAAGGAAAAAATTTAATCAATTCCTAATGTTTTGTTGCTATTGGAAATATTTAATGACTTTGTAATGTTCTTTGATATAGTCATATCTTCCACCGAGTGTTTTTGTCCATGCACGACATTTTAACGAGGACATTGTGCATTTGTTAGTCCCTAATTTTCATTTATTGTGAATAGACTGAAGTGCATGTGTTATTAATGGCTTATGGTGTGAAGTTTTAAGTTTGTTCAGAAATTTGTTCATTTGCTCAGTTTTTTGATGAGGGTGAAATCTGTGTGTGTTGAGGGGGTTTATATCTATGATATTGAAAGCGAAAAAGGAGGCGTTTGTAAGTTCCTATATCTTTTACACTGTGATTTCATAGTTTTTTACATCTCTGCAATGGTTTAATCTCTGTTGTTCCTTATCAATGAGTGTTTTTATGGGTTAATCTATGTTCTTGCAATTTCCTTATTGGTTGTTGATATTTTGCTCGTGGTTTTATATTTTCCCAATCTAAATTAATTGTCATGAAATAGTGATAGACATTGAAAATTTATGTGTTCAACATATATCTGATGTATTGTGGATGTTTTGATGCATAGACATCGTGCATATCTTGAACAGATAAGACTTTTGTTTAGGATGTGTATTTAGAACCATTAAAATGAAGTTTGGGCTTTTTTTTTGTAATTGTCTCATTGGTAGTTTATATTTTGCTCCTAGTTTTGAATTTTCCCAATTGCAAATGATATGTTGTTGTAACATCTTCATTACTAAAGTGGAATTTGAGCTATATTCTTGCAATTTCCTAATTGGCTTTTGATATTTTGGTCGTGGTTTTGTATTTTTTCAATCCAAATTAATTGTATGTTCATGAAACAGTGATATACATTGAAAGATGTCTATTTGTTCAAGATATATCTAATGTACCATGGATGTTTTGATGCATGTACATCATGCATATCTTGAACAAAATAGACTTTTGTTGAAGATGTGTATTTGGAACTGTTAAAATGAAGTTTGTGTTGTTTTTTTGTAATTTTCTCGTTGGCAATTGATATTTTGTTCCTGGTTTTGTATTTTCCCAATTGCAAATTATTCTTAGGAGCAATGAAGGAAAAAAATTAATCAATTCCTAATGTTTTGTTGCTATACACGTGTCCTTGTTGCAAGTGTTTCTATGGACACATGGCGTTGTCGATAGTAGTCCACGTGCCTTGTGTGTATGACCACATTTTGTGTTTATTTGGATCTAATTTTCACTTATTGTAAATAGATTCAAGTGTAGTCACCATTAATGGATTATGGTGTTAAGTTTCATGGCTGTCAAGCAAAAGGTTCTTGTGTGTATGAGCACATTTTGCATTTATTTATATCTAATTTTCATTTATTGTGAATAGATTCAAGTGCAAATGCCATTAATGGATTATGGTGTCAAGTTTTGAGTCTATCAAGGAAAGGATTATTTGTGTTGTTTATTCATTTGCTCAGAACATTGAATCAAGGTAAAATCTATCATTTATTGTGAATGGATTCAAGTGCAGTCACCATTAATGAATTATGGTGTTGAGTTTTGAGTCTGTCAAGCAAAGGATTATTTGTGTTGTTTATTCATTTGCTCAAAACATTGAATCAGGGTAAAATTTGTGTCTCTTGAGAGGGTTTATAGCTATTATGTTGGAAGCAAAAAAGGAGACTTTTGTAAGTTCCTATATTTGTTTTGATTAAGGGTAAAAAATAGGTTTTAATGGGGCCTGGAACCCAGAACAAAGAAAGGCAAGCTGCATCTAAAATACATCAATAACCATTAGCAGCCCCACAACAACCACAAAAGATAGATCATGACTACACACCCTGCATCCAACAAATCAACAAGGTCTTGGGACCCTATAACAACCTGGTTTCGTCTGGGACCAGAAACCTAATTAGATACTCACAAAACCAACCTGCATCTGTCAAGCATCAGCAAACCAACCGCTCATGGAAGTCACCCCAGAGTCAAGAAAGATAATCTGCATGATGGTATAAGACACCATCAAACCCCTAATCACAAAAAACAATAACCAACTAAAATAGTTAGGAACCCAAGCAACCAATCTGTAGCAAACCATCTACTCATCAGCTAAAACAGAGTCTAGAAAAATAGAGAACTTGTTCACCTCCCTGCAGCACCATCCCAACATCCACCTCTAAAGGATAGGGCTCCCCTCTGGCAGAGAGAAAGAAATGGATCACCTTCCCACCAAAACCTCTACGCTCCAGCCCACCAAAGCTCCACCTCAATAGGACAGCTACCACCTTCACCTCGATAGAAGAGGGTTCCACCTCAAAAGGAACAATCTCCCCCTCTATAGGAGATTTAAGTTGAAACACCTAGCAACAACTAACTTCAGTAGGAAGGGCAACCACTTCTTCCTTAAGCATCGCGAGCCTCAGGGGCTGACAGGAAGGAAGAAGACAAATAACAAAGAGAAGATAAAGCTGGGCCAACAGAGGATACCTAGCCACCAACACCCCAACACCAGCCAGCACACAAAGCATAAAAACCATTGGCATCTTCCACTAGAACCCCAAAACAACCATCATTAAATAACCACCTTGCATAAAGATAAACTTCACCAAATATGGGGGCTTCACAACCAAAAGACCAAACAAAAAAATCTGCAACCCCAAACAAAGGGGGGCCATAAACAACTGCTAATAGGCCACCAAAACACCAAACTACAGGAATCTTAGCTAGGTAAACACAACCAGCAAGATGTGAAACCCAGACAACAACTCCTCCATAGTCCAAGTCTTGGCAACAAAAAACTTCAAAAAGAGGCACAGTCCAGAAGACCACCAGAGACTCAGACCCAGAGAGAACTCCAAAACTCTCCAAGAGCAAGAGGAACCCAAGAAAAATAAAGTCCAAGACTCAGAAAGAGCAAGAAAATCCAATTCCCATAGGGAGCTGGGGGACCCAACCAAGACAGGAAAGAGGAGAAGACTCAGCAATAAAGAACCCCAAGCTACCTCGACACACTAGTCAGGGCCAGAAATGAGCCAAAACTCCTCAAACCCAACCAGAGGGAAACACCACCAAGCCACCGAAATGGAACAAGAAGAAACCCACTCAAACTGAAAACAAAAACCCCCAAAAGCAAGCCTCTCGAAGCACAGCAAGAAGAGACAGAGAACAGCCAAGAGGAAGCAGGAGACAGAACAGGTCAGCAAAAAGAACCACTGGTCCATCCTATTACGCCGAATAGGACTAAAGATAAACCCATTCAACAACCAGCCAGCCAAGAAGAAACCAATGCACCACCACTCCCACTGTCAAGAAGGAAACCAGAGAAACACCATAGGGGGCAAACTCAGCCACACCCAGAGAGGAAAAACACCTCTTCCCACCACATTAGGAACAATAGCAACCAATCCCATCCAAACAAAGGCAGAACTGTTGCAACCTCCTACACCAAGATCCACTGCCAGGACACAGAGGGAGAAAAGACTCCCGACACTGATAACCACCACACCACCAAAAGCACCCAAAAACTGCCCCAACCCGCAAGAAGCCAGGTCTTCAACGCCAACAACAAAGGAACTCCACACAAAACACCTCCCTCTCCTGTCGCGTCGCACCTCATCAGGGTCTCCCTCGTCATCTCCTTCGCCAGCAGCTTCTCCCTCACTGGTTTGAATTCTCCCTCCTGCGCGCGCCTGCAGCTTCTCCATTACTAGAAACACTTGTAATACAATTCACTATATTTGTTGTTCCCTATCATTGAGTGCTTTTATGGGTTAATTTTTGTTGTTCAGTTAAAGACTTAATGCCATAATTCATTAATGTCAACTTCTCAGTTAGCCACCATTAACTTGTATGCAATTAATGTTTTCTCTACCATGCATGGATGCCAACTGCACTTCAATCTATTAAAACAAAATCACAAGTTCATGTCTACACTACCTAATATGCTATGTATATATATATATATGTATGTATGTATGTATGTATGTAAATATATGTACATATATATATACATACATATATATATACATATATATATACGTATATATATACATATCTACATGTATACGTATACATATATGTATGTATAAGTATATATACATACATACATATATATATATATGTATTTATATGTATGTATATATAAGTATATATACATACATATATATGTATGTGTGTATATATATATGTATGTATATATTTATATATATTTATATGTATAAGTATATATACATACATATATATATGTATATATACTTATATATATATACATATATATATATATGTATATATACTTATATATATACATACATATATATGCATACATATATACATATACATATATATACATACAAGTATATATGCATACATATATATATGTATATATAAGTATATATATACATATATATATGTATGTATTTATATGTATGTATATATTTAAGTATATATACATACATATATATGTGTGTGTATATATATCTATATGTATGTATATATATTTATATGTACATGTATATATATATGTGTGTGTGTGTGTGTGTGTATGCGCGAAGGCATGTACCTATTATTTATGCATAGCTATGTGAAGCAAATGCTGAATAGTATTAGCCCTTGAAACAAAGAAACTATATGGAAGGCAATTTCAAAAGTTGTTAGATAAAATTGGTGCCCAGTGTATATTGTCTATAACCACATGTCACATACACGCATGGTGTTCAAGACCCATTTATTTAGAAGCATGGCACAATGTGTTTTGCAACGGTCCTTGATTTTGTAGGGGTCTATGCCAAATGTTTATTGTTTGGCATCTTACCTCCACTGATAATATGGATCTACTACTACAACAATGTGAAAAGGTATGTTCTAAACTAGTTTATGCATTTGTGGATACTATGACATGAAATATGAAAGGAAGAGAACATAATATTTTTTGCACAATGATTGTTCTAATAGCTTTAACAACTACATCCACACTAAGTACGTAGGATACTTCATTTCAAAAAAATTAAATCAATTATATGTGCTTGAAGCTTAGCTTTTTCTACGATGTCATTCCCTTCATAGGTTTCTGGAATTGTGTCACACATTTCTTTTCCAATATATGATGCATACCTTTACATATTCTAATTTATTTGATCTTTGGTTTATGTTTTATTTTGCTTCTAGTCTTAGTGTTGCACCAATCATACTACCACAATTGTCATCATCATTCATATGTTTGTGTGCTAAAGATAATGTATCTATTGGGTCAGTATTCTATTTGTGTGTCAATCTATGTTCACATGACTCATAGTCATCATGGTCTCTTTTATCATGGTGCATAACACTAAGTGCTACAACAAAATAAAAGTGGCTACTTGCACATGAAGTTACTATGACAACATATCTTACTTATCCATTCCATTTTTTATCTCACCATTTATCCATCATTATGTGTCATTTAGTTACATTGTCATCTTTGGGAGATTTCATCATCCTACATGTACATTCATGCAAATCAAATTTAATCATCCTAGAGACATGAATCGACATGATCAATTGTTAATAAATCATTTAGTCATATATTCATGGCATGTGTATCATCTAAAGTTGGTTTCTCCCATGTCATATTTCATCCTTTGTGACACATATTTTATCACCCTTTGTCTTTTCAACATACCAATTGGGTTCCATTTCGCTCAACAATTCTCTTGAGGGGGCATCAATTACATCACGATCGCTAAGCAATTGGGGCAACTTGCCACTTAAGCTTCATTTCATTCCATCCTAATTTTAATTATTCTTTCACATAATGCCAGTTAGTTGCATTGTATCAAAGAGGGACAAAATATAGAGAACTAAAATATTCCCTAGGACTATTCATCACTTAATCCCCAATCGATCAACTTCGTCATCTATAGCTAAATACATCAACTAGTCCTAATTAATCTAGGACATATCCCTTTCACCTAAATTCCATAACTTAATTAAATATTTAATTAACCAGCCTTTTCCATCTTACATTTATAGTTATAGGGAATATTCATTAATACATAACTAATAGGTCTCAATTTGATCTATACAAAGAATTGATTTTGTAATAGTTCATCTATGATGTAGTGAGATGTATATGGAAATTTATTTATTTTTATCTACCTTGGTTTTACTATATACATGTAAATTAAATCATGAATAAAGCCATCAAATGGAAATAAGTTAAAATATTTTAAGATTGAAAAGGAGAATTAAAAACTGATAGAGATTAGTGTAGACTAATTCAAAAGTATGTATACATGTAAGCATATGTCAACTTTTTCTATTTAAGTGGCAATGGATGTATACAGATAGATCCAAACAACTATACAACTATCATGACTAGAAATAAATGTGAATGGTAGTATTGATTTTCACTTTCATTCAATAATAAATTACACCATGATATGGATTTAGAATTTCTTAATTTTAGGATAAATAATAAGTATTGACAATTAAATATATTGATCAAAAACCTAACTATTATTTTCTATGTGTGGTTGACTAGCTTGATAAATTGTCCTCCAAGTAAATTGCAATGTCATTTCCTTTTCCAAGATTAACACTTCTATTTAATGCATTATAGCATATGTTTGTAACATGATCTTTGAACCATTTTTATAGCTGATCACGAATAGGGAAACTGGAATTGCACAAGCATTTGTATTTTTGACAATGTCCACTAGTGAGGAAGTAGAGATAAGCATTAACTAATATGTGAGTAACATTTTTATTATTTCATCTTATATATTAATTTTTAAATGTTTCCTGAATCGTATGAAGTATGAAGATTAAGATTAAAGCTAAAATGAACAATGCAATATCTTTTTCCTATTTTTTCTCATTCACTCTTCGTATGCTTCTTAGAAGATTATGAATGTAGTATTACAAACCTACAACTTATCTAATGAAGCTTTCTAGGTTTTTCCAATGCATGGATTCAGTATTAGATTACAATTCATATTTATTTGGGATCATATTTTGTGATTAGAATACAATTCATACTTATTGTGTGCTATGGATATATGCTTGTTAGATTTATCTAATGAAGTCGATGCAATCTATGTGAAGTGCAACAGACATTCTTTCAACTTGTATTCTAATTTTGGCTGGGTGGTGGCAAGTAATGATGGATGCAAGAGACAACATTTTACCTCATTTGGCAGTAGTTGTTGCTTTTGGAGTCATAATTATGATAGTGCTATATACTATGGGACATATTTCTCCTACTCACATGAATCTAGTTGTTAGTGTTTCTCCCTCAAATGTTGGAAAACTCCATCTCAAACAAGTAACTAAAATAACAAGCACCGAAATCCTATTTGGTTAAAGTGATCTTTGAGTTTACCAGTTACATCTATTGATTTCCTTATAGCAGTAAGCTAGTGCTTCTATTATCAAGGCATCTATCAATCTTAATAGTAAATAAAATCTATGTAAAGATGCATTCCAATTTCCAATCAGACATGTTAACTACTATCAACAATGCGACCTACCCACCATAGATGTTCACAACGAAAATATGTCTAAAGTAGCAAGACATTAGAAATGGATGAATTTTTTTCATTTCTTTGTCCCAACAATAATTTGCAACTTGTAAAATAGAAAACAATTGACAAAATATCTAGTGCCAATGATAAAATTACAAAAAAGAGCTAAGATTCCATTTTAACAATGAAAATGGTGCAAAGCATAGGATAAGCATTTGCCTTCCTATGTAGTGTGATTTTCAACGAATGCATTAATAGGCAATAGGTTCAAGATTTTTACATTTAATTGGGCAACTAAAATGCTAGCCCAAATTCCATTTCAATAATTTTGGATAGACATCTTCAACAAAAGTGTTATCTATTCAAGATAGACATGATGTCCATGGATCAAAACATACATGATACATGAGGTATATCTTAAATACATAGACATCTTTCAATGTCACAAACAAGAATTATTTGCTTGACAACCATAAAACTTAACACCATAATCCATTGATGGCAATTGCACTTGAATATGATGATAATAAATTAAAATTAGATCTAAATATACACAAAATATGTTCACAGACACAAGGCATGTAAACTACTATCAACAATGCCATGTGTCCACAAAAACAATTGCAATGAAGACATGTGTATAGCAACAAAACATTAGGAATATATGAATTTTTTGCCTTCATTGTTCCCAAGAATAATTTGCAACCGGAGAAATACAAAACCAGGAACAAAATATGAACAACCAATGAGAAACATGCAAAAAAATTCCAAATTTCATTTTAATAGTTTCATATAGACATCTTGAATAGAAGTCTTATTTGTTGAAGATATGCATGATGTCCAGGATCAAAAGATACACGAAACATCAAGTATATCTTGAACAGATAGACATGCTTCAATGACTATCACTATTTCATGGACACACAATTAATTTGAATTGGGAAAATACAAAATCATGAGGAAAATACCAATAGCCAATGAGAAAATTGCAAAAAAAATCCCAAACTCCCTTTTAATAAAATAATGCCACAAACCATAGGATAAACATTAGTAGTGTTAGGACTAAAAATCAACCTCAATTTTCCATTAATCCTCGTCACCTTAGCATAACCATTTAAATTCATGCCATGGACATTTTTCCTCAAACCATCACATTTGTATAATAAACTTCCATTTGCCATAATAACAATCCTTGTCTAACCCATGTTAGAAGATTAATCTTTACTTGGTAAAGGTTATTCTTTAATTGTAATTATTTATTAACTTGTAGGAATATTCTAAAGGAATCCCTACAAGTCTTTTGTTTTTTTGTCATCTTACACATGTGTGAGGATGGCTTATTTTTAATTCCTTTATTAAGGAATATTTGTAACCACCTCCTTAAGAGGTGACACTTTGCACACACATAGATGAATGGTGGCATTCATTGAGTTGGGAGTTACATTCTAACTCCTCTTTGTCACCTCTACTTATTGAGGTGTTTCTCCTCTCATTCTTCAAGATTCAAGCAAGCAAGCTAAGGCTGAAGCTCTCTCTCTCTTTGTATTATTCTTTAGGCATTTTCTCCATTCATAATATTGGGTTTTCTTGTTTTTCCCCTTAACAAATCCTTGTGTCTCTCTTTGCTTTGGTGTTGCTTGGTTTGGCTACTTCAATTTATTTGGTAATCTCTTTCCTTCAAACAATTGCTCTTTATTGTACTTTCCATTGCTCTTTTTTATATCCTTTCATGGTATCAGAGCTTGGTATTACTAATATTTTGTGAGCTACATTGTTGAAGGTTTCCAGATTTTTCAACACACCATTGGAGGCACTCAAAGAGAAAAAGAGAAGAGCCAAAAGTCTAATCTTGTTTTTTGTTTGATATATTTTTCTAACCCTTTGGTATCTAACTCTTGCAAGATTTCTTATCTAAATATTTCTAAGTTTTTCAAATTCAAATTTGTGCAATATATTTTGCATGTATGATTTATTTATTTATTTTTGCATAAAAATTAAAATCCTTTTTGCATGTTCAAATTTTTGTAAAAAAAAATAAAAAAAAAAATTTGGAGACTCTAACTCTAGTTCAAAATTTTATTTTAGAAAAAAAGCTAATCTGTTTTTTTTGTATATTAGATCTGTAAAAAAAATCCATTATATATTGCATGCATGTTTTATTTTTGCATAAAATTTAAAAAAAAACCCTCTGATAAAGGGTTATTTTTTAAATTTTTTTAGATCAACTCATTAGTTCTGTAATCTTTTTGGAATATTAGGCTAAATCTCTAAAAAAATCACTATATTTTACATTTTGTAGAAAAATTAATTTTTTTTAGGGATCTAACCCTAGGTCAAAAATTCTTTTTCAAAAAAATTAAGGGCTTTTAACCCTATTCAAGCTTTTTTTTAATCTTTTTTAAAGATTTGCTATATCTTTTTAACAGTAATAAATAATAAATAAATTAGGGCTTTGGCCCTGTTTTTTTTTTAACGAGGGGAATCGGGTGCAGCACGGCCCCCCATATAACCCCCCACCACCGGTAAACTTTTTACCGTGACCGGCAGCGCTGGCGGGACACACCAACCGACACCACGGGAGCGCCGGAGAGTCGAACCCATGGTGGGTGCCCTGCGACAGGGAACACCTTAACCAACTGAGCTGGGACCGACGCCCCAATTGATGGCTTTGGCCCTGTTATCATCAGCTTTTATTTGTAATATTTATTTAGAAAATCAAAAAATCAATTTCAAAGTTTTAAAGAAAATAATCATTAAAAAAATTTAAAACCCTTTAAGGGTTTTGGCCCTATCAAAGGGCACCTCTGTTTGCAGGTACTCTTGCTACCACTCCCCTCATCGCTTACTGATTCTCTTGTCATCGTCACCCCTGCAAACTTTCCTCCTCCTCGTTCTGCTCTGTTTCTCCCCTCGCTGTCTTCACATGGCCTCCCCTCCCTCTCTAAAACTTGTACTTAAATGTTTCCCTCTGCTTTAGTTTCTTAAAAGTTTTTCAAATAACTCGCTTAAATAAAAAGCCCGCCCACACATAGGGGAGAGGTAAAAGCTCCTTTCCAAAAAAAAAAAAAAAGTTTAGTTTTCAATATCTTTCCCTCCCACTGGTCCCACGTATAAAGCTGAAGCTTTTTTTTTAAACATAATGTTTTTTTTTTTACCTTTATAGCTTAAAAGGCTTTAACTAACAGTTTTGAATCTTCATGTTTTGTTTTTAAGTGAAAGAGAAGATTTATAATAGGTATTTAGGTAAAAGTTTTAGTTTTTTAGTTTTTTACATTTAACCAATACTAGTTATTAATTTTTTAAACTTGAACTTTTTTATTAGTTTTTCTAATTAATCTTTTTTTATAGTTGTTTATTTTAATAACTTAATAGTTATAAATTTATTAATTTTTTCATTATTAGTATTTTTTAATTTAATTTCATGTTTAAATTAAATCAAATAGTTTTTTTTTCAATTTATATTATAATTATTTAATTATCTATATTTAGATTGATTAAGGTATTTAATATTTGTTTATTAAAGAAGGTTTATTTTAAAGTTTAATTCAATCAAAAGTGGTATTTTTTAAGCAAATATTTACAATAGTTATTATTTTTCTCATATAGTTGTGAATTTTTTTTATTGCAATCATGTCAACTTTAATTCCAGAGATTAAATTAAATTCCTCTAATTATCATTCTTGGAAGACTCACATTTCTTTCATTTTTCGGTTTAAACATCTTTTGGATGTAGCTACAGATCCTAAATCTAAACCAGGTTCGTCTGCATCCAAAGATGAAATCAAAAAATGGAATCTCAAAAATGAAGAAGCCCTTGGCCTCATAGGTATCTCCATGTCACCCGAACTTTATGTTCACATTGGGACATGTACAACTGCCTATGAAGCATGGGGCAAACTCAAAACAATTTATGATAGTACAAATGAATCAAGAAAAATTCAAATTCAAGATCAACTTGAATATTTGAGGTATTCTGATTTTAAATCTATGGATGAATTTTTATTGAAATTTGATGCTTTAAATAGTCATTTGGATGGTTTAGGAGTTAAACTAGATAATCTTAGATTAATTCATCTTATTATTAAAAAGTGTCTTCCTAGACAATTTCAACAATTCATTACTAATATTCATGCTCAATTAGCTATTCCTTCTTTAGCTACTCAATTAACTTATGATATTTTTCGTGATTTATTAAGACAAGAAGAGGCTAAGTTAATTCAATTTGGTACTCTTAAGTCTAATGAACATGCTTTCTTGTCTAATCATAAGCAAAATTTTAAACCTCATTCTAAACAACAACATTATAATTCCAAACCTCATTATAATAATGGCAATGATCCTAGAAAGTTTAACTCTTCTAAGAAACCACATTGCACTTATTGTAATAAGGATGGTCATTGGCAAAATACTTGTTTTAAAAAGCAAAATGAGAAAAATCCTATGAAGCAAAATAATCAACATCAAAATAAACCTAATAATAATAAGTTTCAAAATAATGCAAATCAATCTAGATGTGCTTTTACTTGTAGTTCTAATGTTTCTCAACCTCTTGAATGGGTTATTGATTCAGGTGCATCTCAACATGTTACTTCACATAAAGAAGTTTTTGAGTCTATGTAACCTGATATATCTAATGTTCCTCTTCAACTTGCTAATAATCATACTTGTAAAGTAGAAGCAATTGGAGATGTGAATGTTCCTAATGGTAAATTACATGATGTTTTATATGTTCCTGAATTAAAGACTAACTTGCTTTCAGTTGCTAAGCTTTGTCAAGATTATAAAATAGAATTTTACAAAGATATGTGCTATGTTATTGATCCAAAACAAAACAAGGTCATTGCTAATGCTAAATTAGACAATGATAATTTGTTCAAATTTTATGAGTTTGCTCAATCTAGATGCTCTTTAATATCTACCATTGATTTCAATGTTTGGTATGAAAGACTTGGTCATATAAATGCTAACAATATTGCTTTAATGCAAAAGCTTAATATGGTAGATGGATTGCCTAGTATTGTTCCATCTAAAATTGTATGCACAGGATGCATGAGTGGTAAGATGCATAGGGAGCCCTTTCCACATGGTCAATCATGGAGGGCAACTCATAAGTTGCACCTAGTTCATAGTGACCTTTTGGGACCCATGGAGAATATCTCCATCCAAGGATCAAGGTATGCACTTACTTTTGTTGATGATTTTTCTAGAAGAACTTGGATCTATTTTCTTCATAGTAAGGATCAAGTTCTTGATATATTTTCTGAATTTCATAAATTTGTTGAAAGGCAATCTGGTTTTAAACTTAAAATTCTTAGAACTAATAATGGAAAAGAATACATGAACAATGCTTTTAATAGTTATTTGAAAACATTTGGTATTAAGCATGAGCTGACTATTCCCTATACACCTCAACAAAATGGTGTAGCGAAAAGGAAGCATAGAACTATTGTTGAAATGGCTAGATGTATGTTACATGCTAAAAATGCGTCTTATAAATTTTGGGCAGAAGCTATGTTTTGTGCTACTTACATTATCAATAGGACTCCTACTAAAGCTTTAAAGGATATAACCCTTGAAGAAGCTTGGTTTGGTAGGAAGCCCAATCTTAAACATTTAAGGATTTTTGGTTCAATTGCTTATGTTCACAAACCTAAACAAAAGAGGCAAAAATTAGATGCTAAATATTCTTATCATATTTTTGTTGGTTATGATGAACATTCTAAAGTTTATAGAGTTTATAATCCTCTTACTAACAAAGTTAAAGTTGCTAGAGATGTATGCATTGCTGAAAATGGTGTTCATGATTGTTCTAAAGTGCATAATTGATTCTTCTCAAAATAAAGTTATTATTGTGGAGGATAATCCTCAAGTTGAAACTCCTCTTAACCCTCCTAATGCATCTCTTACTCATAGTGATAGTGATGATGAAAATGTTGAAATTTCTCCTTATGATTCTTCTTCTAGTGATGATACTCCTACATCTAAAAGAAGGCCAAAATGGTTTAAAAATTTGTTGCAAGAAAGTGAGGATTATTTAACTAAAAATCCACCTAAAAGAAGAAAGGAAAATTATTGTAATTATGCTTGATGTCTAACATTATGAATTCAAATGATCCTCAAACTTATGAACAAGCTAAAGATCAACCTCATTGGAAAAAGGCTTTTTCCTATGCAAGAAGAATATGATACTTTAATTGCTAATAATACTTGGGACTTAGTTCCATTACCTCAAGGTAAGAATCTTGTTTCATGCAAATGGTTGTATAAAACTAAGGTTAATGCAAATAATGAAGTTAGAAAGTTTAAAGCTAGATTAGTTGCTAGGTGATTTTCTCAAATTGAAGGTTTAGATTATAATGAAACTTTTGCTCCAGTAGCTAAGATGCCCACTATTAAATTAGTTCTTGCTTTAGCTTCTCATATGCATTGGCCTATTCATCAAATGGATGTTAAAAGTGAATTTTTAAATGGTGATTTACATGAAGAAATTTATATGTCTCAACCTTTGGGTTTCATTAAGGAAGGGAATGAAAATCTTGTTTGCAAATTGAAGAAATCAATTTATGGTTTAAAGCAATCTCCTAGAGAATGGTATTCAAAGATCAATGCTTTTTTTCTATCTCAAGGTTTCATTAGAAGTAAAAATGATCCAAATTTATATATTAAGCATAGTGAAGATGATATTGTGATTATTATTTTATATGTTGATGATTTAATTATCACTTCTACTTCTAACAATTTGATTAGTGATGTTAAGTCTCAACTCAATCAACAATTTCAAATGACTGATTTAGGCCTATTACATTATTTTTTGGGTATGCAAATTTGGCAAACACCTAAAGGTATTTTTATTTCTCAACATAAATATGCTCAAGATCTCTTAGATAGATTTAAAATGAATGATGCAAAGTGTGTTTCTACTCCTTGTGAATTCGGAACTAAATTAATGGTTGATATGGAAACTCCTTTTGTTGATCCTACTTTATATAGGCAATTAGTAGGAAGTTTAAATTATCTAACTCTTACTAGACCTGATATTTCTTATAGTGTTGGATTGGTTTCTAGATTTATGTCTAAACCACAACAAACTCATTTTAAAAAAAAAAAAAGAATTTTAAGATATGTTAAAGGTACTCTTAATCTTGGTCTTTTTTATGATG
>VDFB02022881.1:0-16084 GCA_007258455.2 Sequoia sempervirens | reverse complement strand
TGTAATGCCTCTCGTGTTATTGAACTCCCATGATACCTTTATGTGCATGTGGTTGTTGCTATTCAAATATTGCTTATGTTTGATGTATACTTGTGATTACGTTGGTGATTGTTTCATCTATTTGACTTATATGTTTTTCTTGGATGCACATGATAATGTGTTATGATGTTAATGATATGATGTGGTTTAGGGATTTAACAAGAAAGTATCCCCATCTGTGTCTATCGTCCCGTCGTCGGTTGACGATGTCGTCCATCAGTTCCCATTCTGTTTGGTATCGTCTTGCCTTATGCCGTTCATTTTAAGTGGCAATTTTAATGTGTTAATTGTTTGATTTAGATGTGTATCATTATTGTTAATTAGTTAAATTAATACAACAATGGTTAGTATTATGGTTGATATTAAACATTAAATTTAATTATTAATGTGTGTTGTGAAGATTTAATTAATTATTAGATTAGTTTGGAAATTTTAAATTGTGTTTGTAAAATTAAAAGAATGTTACTTTAATTGTCAGTATTTAATTTTATTAATTATAAATAGAATAATATTTTAATTTTAGCTGTGTAAATTCCCAATTAGCTATCAAATAATATTGTTAGTTAATTAAATAATATTATTTATTTAATTAAATAATATTATCTAATTAATTATTGTTAAGGATTAAGTCAAAAATAAATAAATAAATAAATATATATATATATATATATATTTAAGATGTAATATTTTATCACATCCCTCTAAATAATTTATATTTAAATTTAAAATTTATATATCCATCATTTAAAAATACAAATTTGTATTTATTTTGCATTTCAATATAATTATATAGTTAAAGTTTTACCCACCCGAGGTTTTTATTAAGTTGAGTAAGTATGAATTATCACAAATCAACTCAGTTTGGGTAAAATCGAGGAAAGCATGATAAATTACAATATTGAAATTAATTTGTAAACCTTTCACCGCAGTCAAGAATAGTGGGGGTAGATTTATTGATTTGTTAAATTTCTCCAAGTGTTAAGCAGAGTAAATTTAGAGTGCAGGGTGTAATTTGGTAAAATGGAAATCTTGCCACCTGTAAACCTTTATTGATTTGTTAAATTTCTCCAAGTGTTAAGTAGAGTAAATTTAGAGTGCCGGGTGTAATTTGGTAAAATGGAAATCTTGCCACCTGTAAACCTTTATTGATTTGTTAAATTTCTCCAAGTGTTAAGCAGAGTAAATTTAGAGTGTCGGGTGTAATTTGGTAAAATGGAAATCTTGCCACCTGTAAACCTTTATTGATTTGTTAAATTTCTCCAAGTGTTAAGCAGAGTAAATTTAGAGTGTCGGGTGTAATTTGGTAAAATGGAAATCTTGCCACCTGTAAACCTTTCTTTTAGCAAGAAACCTTGGATTGTTACGGGAATTTATTTTGGGGGTGACTGGGGAAAAAGGGGAGGAGCAGAATGGGGGAGGGAAAGAAACTTTTGGCAAGAGGATATCAGAAGAAAAAAATAAATAAATAAATAAAAGAGAGAGGAAGTTGCAGGGGGGAATCACAACATCTCAAGCTGCAAATTCTTCAGGTTGGTTCCTCTAATTTTTGTTTGATTTGCAAAGTCAAAACAAATTGGGTTTGCATGTATTCTATTTATATATATATATGCTTCATGTGTTAACTTCATTTGAATCCCTTCATTATTCTTCATTAGCTGTTGTGTCTTAATTTCTCTCCCTTGTGGCATTGAGTCATTTCTTCTTAGAGTATATAATCTTCCTGATACCATGGGTGACCTATCACTGCTGTAGTATTTTAGCCTAGATTTCTGATAGAAAATTAAATAGCCTCTCTGAAATCTTATCAGCTTGTCTCAGCTGCAGCACTTAAACAAAAGGGAGTATTAAAGTTTAAATAACTTTCTTGAATTTTTATTGACAATCTATCACAGATGGTCAATGTAATCACAAGGAAACTCCAGAAGGGTGAGGGTAATTTCTATTGTTATGCTTCATGTGCCATTTTAAATTTTAAACCCCTTTCTTGATTATTCAATGGCTGCTAAATTGTTATTGCTTTCACCAGTGGCCTTGGGATATTCCTTCTAATTGTTGCATACATACTTAATTCCCCTGATACCTTGGCAATCTATCTCAGCTGTAGTATTTAGATTTTGTAGGGTGCATAAATTTAAATAATCTCCCTTTACCCTTCGCTACTCTTCTCAGCTTGCAACATAAATTTTATAACCTTTGGAAAACTTCCGCAGCTGTTGCATTTAGACGCGATTTCATGTAGTGGATTAAATAGCTTCTCTGATCACATTTGCATCTGGTCTTTTTCGCAATACAATTTAGGTTCGTAATATGAATTAAGAAATAAATCCTCTATGACATGTGATGTGCATTATCGTTAAAACAAAAATAAAATAAAATCTGATTTTAAAGATTGCTTCTGAGATTTTAAAATAATTCTTTTTATTTTCCCTAAAAGCTTGCCATGTTCAGTGCTCTTTTAATTAAGAGGTGTTTGCATCTTATAAAGATAATTAATATGTTAAAGACCATTCTCTTTACTTATAACCGTCTATTATAAATATTTATGCTTATTAAATAATCCCCTTTTTCTTCTTTATAAATATTTATATTTATACAAGGATAATGATTAAGACATCTGAGATTAATTGTTTATAATCCAGTGAAATGGTAGTTACTTATAAATAAAATAAAACAGAATAAAATTTGTTGTTAATTCCATTAGTTTAGAATAGTCCGAGTGGAAACCTTGTCAGTTACCTTTTTACCTAGCCCTAGCCAAGTTATTACTGTCAATCCTCACTTAGATAAATAAATTAGTTAGCTTACATTGGATAAAGAGTGTTACCCTATAATTTTCTTTTGTTAAATTGGAATTAATATTCGTATTGACAATTTTAAATTTTGATTTAAAGATAAATATATGATCATTTGAGTTTAATAGGTAGTTATTACTCACAAGTAAATTATAAATATTTTATCCACTCTCTTGAATTATCAAGGTAAATTATCAACATAATTTTTGCCTATTAGGTTGTAACCTTATCTCAAGTTTCTTTAGATTAAAGTGCATACAAATATTATTTAATGTGAAGTAGGTTGTTTGAATTATCTTGTTTAAATGGTAAAATTTGTTAGAACACAATGCCAATCCTTCTTTAAATTAAAATTTTACTCACAGATTATGTATATACATTTAAATCTTTGTAGAGTTAATTAATTCATGAATTTATAATACCATGTAATAAATGCATGTTTTTACCAAGTTAGGTTATTTGTAATTATGGATATGGTGGGGAGTTAAAATGAGTGTCGTGAATATTGGGGTAGTGCATTTAAAATTAGTTTTATTTGCAGGTTATTTAAAGTTAAAATTGTTTACAAATTCATTTACTGATAGATTTGTGATTTGCGTAAATTTTACATCTAGATTAAATTTATTTGTAAAATAAATAAATAAGTTAAATTAAAATTTGATTTATTTAAAAACTTGTTTTATTAGATATGGGTAATTTCATTACCCTGTAAGTTACTGGAATGGTAATTCATCTTTGTAGTATATATAAAATTTTATTTATTTAAAATTAGATTTATTTAAAACTTGTTTTTATTAGATATGGGTAATTTCATTACCTAAGTTACTGTAATGGTAAATTATCTTTGTAGTATATTTAAAATTTGATTTATTTAAAGACTTGATTTATTAGATATGGGTATTTTCATTACCCTGTAAGTTACTGGAATGGTAATTCATCTTTGTAGTATATTTAAAACTCGACTCGTTTCAAGTGCATTTAAAATTAGATTTAATTACAAGCTTATTTAAAATTAAATTGATTTTCAAACATCTTTACTTTTAGATTTGTGAATCTGCATAAACCGTATATGGTAGATTTTAAGTTAAAATTTATTTATTTTGAAGTCAACAAAGGTAAATGTCATACTTTTAATTAAATTTAATTTGCAGTAAAAATCAGGTTACATTTGAATTAAAATTATTAGTTTAGAATAACAGATATATATAGGTTAAGTTTAATCAATTTGAAGTAAACAAAAGTACATATACAGGTTAAGTTTTAATCAATTTGAAGTAAACAAAAGTACAGGCTTTGAATTTTAAATCAAAAGAAAACTGATGTTCTGAATACTATAGGTTTTCCCAAGTGCTTATCTATTTAAAATATATTATAAAGGAAATGCTTTTAATCATAGTGGATTATTTAATTATTTATTACATTATCTTTAATAAGTTTGGATTATGTTCACGTTCAAATAAGTGGGTATGTATAGTCCTTTTGAACATGTTTGGATACTTATTTTGGTTATACTTTGAGTGCTCATTGGAATTGATTTCTTATACATACTAGTGGTTCCATGTTGATCTTACCTTCCTTTTTGCTTTATTTTGCTTTTGAGGTAATCTTTATGTATAGGCATGTTTTGGATAAGTTGGGAACCCGTAAATGCTTAAGCCACTCCCCTTTGATAAGTTATGGGTGGTAGATTGTTAGGCTTCCAAAGGCGATGGGAAACCTATTTCGTGTGGAATCTTCCCATGATTAGACCTTTGTGTTCCATTGATCGTATTTCTATTTTGAGTTCGTGGGTGTACCATGTTCCATGATTTTCCTTGCCTTTGGTTATGATTATGAGCGAGATGGTTCATGCCTCGCACGTGTATTTGTTTGGTGGCTTTTATGCATTGGTACACCCTTGTTGTTGTGAGTCTTGTTTCAAAACTGTTCGAAAGAGTCTCCTAATCAAGCAATGTTGTACTCATTGCATGTTGTTTTATGTCAGTGTTATAGTGTTATGCGTATGAAGAAAGTCGAGTTGTTCATTGGAAACTAATGGTTATATCCCATGTGGGTGAGTTGGAGCAACTCAAGTTGTCGAACTACGGTGCCTCTGCGAATTATATACGTAGGCAAGGCCATCAAGTGATGAGCCCCCGAGGCATTAGGTCGGGCCCCTAGGACTGTTCTTCTGAGTCTTGTTTGAGACTTGTCGTTTATTCCCGATAATGTAAAAACTACCATTGATTTATATAGCTTCTCTTAGTAATCATGTGCTAACTATCTTTGATCTTATGTGTGTGCCAAGTCATGTAGACCTTGTAGGTATAGGCATTGGGAGCAAGGACTTGTTGATAAAATAGAATGTAAGAGGTATGTTAAGCTGACCTAAGTAAGTAGACTCTATTGCCAAAGTTAGTAAATCACTTCTATCTTTCTTGTAACTTGTGTGATCATTGAATATAGTTATAAGTAGTGAATTGTGTTGTTGTTGTCTTATAAGTAAACAAAAATTAAAATAAAATAAAATAAAATAAAAATTATTGCAAAATTAGGAAAGATGCTACAGTTTTGCCTGGTTGTTTAGTGTGTAAAATGTGGGCTTGAGATTGGTCACTTTGTACCTTATTTTTCATTAATTTCTCATTCTTGTACTCAATGTACTTCTCCCATTGATATTAGGGAAAAATTATGTGATGAACTATTGTATCTTTGATATGTTGTATCTGTGGATATATGCTCTGTAGTTGTATTATGGAACTGTGATTTGAATTGCAATGAAATGATGTATCGTTTTCCATGCTCGTGATCATTAATAGTAGTGTGTCATCACTATGTGTTCTTGGTTGTTTAGTCTCTTCCATTTGATAAAAGTTTATGATTCATAATGACCGTTTCGTGTACCCCAGAGGACGTGAAAGATTTAGTAAATGCATAATTGCTTTTCGTGTAATGTGTGCACACATTCATCATATGCAATGTTCCACAATGTTTCACTTTCAAAAAAAAAAAAATTGTACGGTGTTTGTTGTCCTTTGGGGTTCACACGGCGGGGCATTACAGCCTTCCCTTAATTAGGAGAGTTTTATCTCACACTGTGGCTGAAACCACCATTTTGCTAAACCTCACAAGTTTGCAAAATATTCAACCAACACTCGCCAAATTGGAGAAGTGAAAGGTCAATACCAGTGATGAAGAGTTTGGAGGAGCGAAAACCAATAGTGGCGGGGAAAGTAGGTGAAAACCAGCCGAAAAACAAACGAAATCGCGCCAAAAAATGCGGAAAAAATGCAAAAAACGTGAAAAAAAACAAATGAAAAAAATGTGTGAAAACCCTGAAATATCTGTGCAAAAATGAGGAAAAAAACGGCAATTAAAACTACTGTAGCATTTGGCGAGTAAAGGCAAAAAATAATTGTTTTGCTTAGAATCTGGAGAGTAATCGCCCACTCAAAGATTAATCGGCGATTATGTAAACTATGCCTAAAACAATACATTCAAATGTATAACTTATGGTCTGATCTGTGCATATAAACAGTAATTAAGGAAACCATATATTGCTGGGAAAGTGTGAGAATCTCATAATTAAATCCTTCATGAGAGAAGGTTTACTATCAGGCTTTGTGGTATTTATTAAAGCTTGAGCCATAAGACGAATATGAATAATAATGTGGGCAAAGACTTCAAAAGAACAAATGCCTATCGCAGCTTCTAAGGATTAGAGTCGGGATTAATTATAAGAAGATGCAAAGATATTATTGCATCTTAAAATCACAAGGCAATTAGACTTGGACGACGTCATCATTTAAAGTATGTGCCATATCCGTTCTTTAGAGTGAACATGGTAATGAAATCATAGAAATTGATAAAGAATGAAGGCAATCTGCATGATAATAACATTGGGTGCTTTAATATTGAAATAAGAAGCCGAGAGGATACTTATATTAAAGAACAAATGAGATAGAAGCTTTTTCCTGTTCCAAACAATGCAATATCATTAATCGACTTGGTTAAAAGAAATGATCAAAAAGGGAGAAGAAACACATCATAATACGATTTCATCATTAATAGTATATGTTAACTAAAATGTGCAACTAAAATAAATGAAATGGTGCAATGGCAAAAGATTTATAAAAACAAAATTTGAAGAGGTGTGATTACCTTCTTAAAGATAAAAATGTCAGATTTATTAAAAGTCTAAATAGTGTGACTTTTTAAAGTAAAACAATAAAGATTAAAGTCAGATTTCAAATGGTTCAATCTGTTTGAAGGCAATAGTTTAAAGAGACATGTTGCTCAAGTAAAAGGTTGCAATGTTTGACCAGAATACATATATGATTCAAATCAGATTTGTGGATAGGTGTGAGTGGGTGTGAGAGAATGGTGATGGTGATGTGAAATCAAAACAAAAGATTATATTTCTTGTGTGGGCATTGAAGTGACAGCATACATCACAAAGAAAGGATTGGAGTGAAAAAAAGCAAAATTCAGATTTTCAGTTTATCATAAGAGGTTGGTGCCTCTTGTTAGCCAAGGTTGGTGCCTTGGAAGAGGGAGTTGGTGCTCCTTGTAGGTTGGTGCCTACAAAGCAGATTAAGAGGTTGGTGCCTCTAATAGGTTGGTGCCTACGATCATTGTAAACTTATATAAATATAAAGTACATTATTTGTACTGTGGTTTTCTCCCGTAAGGGTTTCCACGTAAAATCTTGGTGTCAACTTGTTCTTATTGTTATATTCTTGCATAGTTGCTATTTTGATTGATAAAGTTTTAAATTGGTAAAAGTTGTGTTATACAGATACTAATTCACCCCCCCCCTTCCAGTATAACTGTGTGTGTGCTCATCACTCTCCTCCAGCTTCTTCCAAGTTGCTACCTCATTCTCCTTCTTTTTCCTTTCTTCAAGCTCCATTGTCATGTCATCTTCAAGGAGTGCTAATGCTTCTTTCTTCTTGAGTTCTACATAAGTTCCCGCTTGTTGTATACCATGTTGCAATGTCCTCTTGTCATCCTTTGCTGGCTTCCTCATGATTCTTTGGTTATTGGACTTGTCCTCTTCTTGTCTTACATTACCACGTTCGTCTATTGCTGTCCCACACTTCACTACCCACATTTTGTTTTTCGTCTTCTTGGGCTAATGTTTTTCTATTTCTGCACTTGGCCTACCTTCTTGCCTACTTGGAAACTTTGTCATTTCTTACATCCTTTGTTTCTGTTTGCTGTCACAAACTCTATCATAAGCCACCCCTAGTTTACATTTTATATGTTGTCCTTTAACGGGTTTCTTCTGCCAACTTGGCACCCTATATCCATGGTCTTCCAATTATCTTTTCTCTTTTTTAACTTGCACATTTACATTCCTATTTTCACATATATGATCAAATTCAACATTCATAATCACATTTACCTCTGCACTAGCCTGCTATCCCCATTTGCTTCCATCCTTGGCGTCATTGCTTGTCATCTCTTCCTTTTTGCAGGTTTCCTTCCTTTCTTCAATAACCCTCTCTTCATCTTTAAGTACCTTAAAATGTACCTCTACTGCAAACTGTTTTCTTTGGTCTACTTGGCATACCGCTGCAACTTGTTTCCTTTCTTTCTCATCTTTATCTGTGTCTACGGGTACTCTTCTTCCCCCTACTTTTATTGTCTTCAAGGTCTTGTTCTCAACCCTCCTCTTACCTGCATTCACATTCTTGTTGACGTGGTTTTTGTGACCGCACCAAACAGCAGAACAAAATAGTCCAAAGGCTACTCCATTCTCTCTTGATCAAAGTATTCCGTTTCTTCGGTCTCTTCTTCATCAATGATTTGTGCTTCAAACACACCTGAGCTCGTGAGGAAATCCAGAATCTGTTTATCATCATCAAACACTTGGAAATTCTTTATGTTATCAGGGATTGCTGGGGTTGAAACCAACTCTACTATAAACTTCTTTAATCCTTCCATTGCTAATGGTTCCAACGAACTAGCAGCTTGTGCCAAAGAGTTTGCAACGGTGTTCTTGGATCTGTAAACTTGCTTTATATTGAACGCATCAAAGCTTTCTATGAGGTCCCAGACCCTATTTCGGTAACGGCCCAATCTCTTGTCGTGGCAGGCGAACTGCTTCTTTACTTGGCGGACCACAATATCAGAATCCCCAATGGCATGTACAATCTTGGCTCCCTTTTGAATGGCAAGGAGCAATCCATGAATCAAGGACTCATATTCGGTAACATTGTTGGTGCATGAAAACTAGAGCCTATAGGCGCCCAAATAAGCTTCTCCTGTCGGGCTGACCAATTCAAACCCTGCTCCATTTCCTTTCTTGGACTTCGATCCATCGAACCTCAAGGTCCATACCTGATCCTGTGTAGGAGTGCTAGGAGACTGAATGTGTGTATCCTCTTGATTGTGTACCTCTGGAACCTTTTCTTCAACCTCAGACTGAGTTGTATCATCTTTTACAATTTCCTCTATTAAAACACTATTTTCTTCATTTATTTTCTGATGTTCTTCTCGCGATGAAGTTTGTGGGACAAACCTAGCAACTTGCTCTAGTGCCACCTTGCACATGGCGCAAGTGAACTCGGAATGAAAAGCCTCATGTATTCTGCACCAGTTGGGGAGCAGCAAGTCCTTGATTGAGGCGTCCTTACCTAACTCCATTTCTTGTTTCACACGGTTCAGGACAAAGTCTCTGAAGTTTTCAAATGTCCCTCCACCTTCACTATCACTTGAATCACTTTCAATCAAAACTTCAGTGGAGGTCGTGGCATCTTCTAAACATCTCTTTTCACTTGTAGTTTGTAGCATCAATATTTCTTGCTTGACAGGCCTATACGAGCCTAAGTCAGTCTCTACGAACATAATTTCATTATCTTCACCATACTCGGTGATCATCAATTTCAGCCTTGGTGTGCTTTCGATCTTGATTTGATTTGGGACTCCCTTCCATGGAAGCCACATGTGAGAGAAATCAGTTGCAATGTATCCATTCAACTTCCTAGCCCAGTCTCTACTCAACAACATACCGTACCCATTTGGTATATCGACCACTGATATGTCGATGCAGCTTTGAATTCGGGGATCAACTGACAACTGCATATGAATATTATTCAACTCCCCAACAACAGGTACTTCAGTCTTGTCAAGCTAGGTCACCTTCTTTGTGGTATGCAACGGGACTATACCCAACCTTTGACACACCTTCAATGGCATGACGTTGCTAGAAGCACCGGAATCAATCAAACAATTGTGTAGCAACTTTCCAAAGATTCTAACTGACACCAAGAACGGGGCGGGTTCATCTTTCCCCTGATAGAATACAACCGGTTTCTTCTTTTCCTCAATAGGAGCATTCTTCTTTTCATTTCCCTTATCCAATGGAATTTGATTGCCCTGGGCAACCTTTTGTGTCTGCTCTTGCTTTTGCTCTGTAGGCAAATTAAATTTAACTCTTCTTTTATCTTCAGTTTTCAGCTTCTCAGGTTCATTCGAAGATCCTTGTACCATCCCCACAAAACCCTGGGACTGTTGTGGAGTCTCCCAAGCGTTGAACGGTGCATGAGGCACCTCTTCTACCATGTTTGCGCTCTGCACGGGACGAGACTGTACGTTTACTGGAGGATTTCTAGATGAACTAGGTGCTTCTTGGGATGGGCTTTTCATCGCGGGCGTCTCATATAAACTTCCCAGGATTGTGTCTCTAACTTCTGAGATCTTCATCAACTCATACAAGGGAAGACTGACTTTTATCTTCTTCACTTCTTCTAGCACATAAGAACTTAGTCTCTTCATATCATCTCTTGGAAGATGGTCCTTTGGTGGACGTTGCATCACGTGAATGGGTTGCTGGACAGTCTGCTGTCCATTTCTATTTTGCATCACATTCTGTTGCTTGTATTCTGGAGAATCCCGAGGCAAATTTGGATTGTTGCTCGCATTTGGATTTGGCGGGGTCGCAAAATTATTCGGAGGAATTGAGGACGTCAAAGGCTCCTTCTGATGATAAGTCCTTTGGTACACTTTGGGTGTTGCTCCTCTGGAAGTCTGAAACGCTTGCACCTCTCTTCTCCCTTCTACCAAAACACTGTTATTGAGAGGTGGGAAAATGTAGTTACCTTGATCCTGAGGCTCCTCCGAATAGCCATCTTGAGCTTCTAAATACATTTGAGCTTCTGAATAAACTTGAGCTTCTTCGTAAACTTGAGTGTCTGGCGCCTCCACGAGACCATTTGCCGATGTTGGTGGAAACCTGTGATTAACTTCTGGTGGCGCGTAGCTTTGATATTCAGACACAACATTGACATTTTCTAGGATTAGTGCCTGGTAATATCTTTGCACTGGGACAATTTCATATCCGGTAGTCGAGGGATTCTCAGTACCCTCCGTGCTCTTTACTTCTCCTTTAAAGATATCGGCAGCTACTTGAAACTCATGGCACTGCAACTCTGAGTGCTGACTTGTATTATGAAGTCTACACCATCCGAACATAGCAGCTTCTGCCAAAAATACTCTGTCCGTGGGACGATTCTCTGGAGGCGGCGGGTTATCTAGTGGTGACGGAACTCCTCCGTTGTTAGGTCCAGTATTCCAGGACCTCTTTTGATATCCCTGGTTGTTATTTCGATACCCATGGCTGTTGTCGTGTCCATGTCCTTGATGGGCATCTTGATGGTGTTGAGGATGATTCTGATATCCTCGATTGGCACCTGGGTGTGCCTGATAGTTCTTCAACATAGATTGCATTTGATTATTCTGATTTCTGAGGTGAGTTACCTCATATGACAACCTCTTCATTTGCTCTACTAATTCTTTCATTTCGTCTTTCTCCTCTTGTGTCCTTGCTGGTGGCACTGTGTTCTGGAGATAGACAAGCTGTGCAGCTGGAGTCTGGGATAAAGGTACCCCAGGATGGAGAACCAATTGATCCGATGGCGGTGTAACATGGTAAGCAGGTTGCGGAACTGGATTCAATGCCGGAAATTGCTGATTCCATGTCGGAGTAAGAGCCTGCATATGATTGTTCGTGGTGACCAAGCCTGTGTACAAAGAAGGCCCAGTTATGTTTTGGCCAATATTCTGACTTACTTCCACAGCCTTTGCATAAGCTTGGTTCACATCTGCTGGGACTGGATGAGCTTGTCTCACGAACATCGCGGTCAATGGGTCCAGGGCTGCATAATAATTTTCCCTAGCATCAGCAACAATGTATGGAGTACGCACCCTTGTGAGAGCCTTCTGGAATCTATTATTGAAGGCGTGGATAGGCTCTTTGTCCTGTCTTCTCACCTTCGTGAATTGGCGGAAAAGCTCTACTGGGGTGATAGGAATACCAAACTTCCCAATGAATGCTTCTTTCATTTGCTCCCATGTTCTTATAGACCCAACTGGTAAGTGTATGAACCAAAAATGTGCTTCTTCCCCCAAGGAATACGGAAACAATCTGCAAGCTACATCTGCGTATGCAATTTGTCTATTTCTTAAATGATCTTCGAACATCTTGATGTGATCCTCAGCAGTACGGTTTGGATCATTAACTTGGTACTTGGTGCAGAAATGCTCTGGATTCTTAGGCATGTCATGATAATCTGCGAACTCAAGAGGAGATGGATTAGTAACGAGCCAAGTAGCTCCATTTGGAGCTGGTTGACCTCCTGGTTGAGCCATTGCTTGAATTGGCTGCCGCCTCTGATATACAATTACTGGGGTTGTGGTAGCCTGAACTGGTTGCTGAACCAACACTGGTGTGGTAATTTGAACTACTTTCGGCTGCGCAAACCTTGAAGTACTTGGTGGAGTTCGGAGCAAACTTCTAATCTCTTCTCCACTTTCTTCACTAGACTGAACTTCTTCGTTTGAGAATACTTCTTCACTTGACTCAACTTCTTTACTTGTACGGACTTCTTTCTTCTTTCTTGCTCGAGTAGGCAACTCTAACTCCACAAAGTCTTTGTGTGAACTTGGCGTGGACCTCAGGATTCTTTTCAACTTATCGGGTGAGAATGAGCTGATGCGATCCAGGATGTAGTTAATCACTGTCGGCGAGGAAGAGGAGCGAGTGGGTGTCTTTGATCCAGCAAATTTCTTTCGATTGCAACTTGAATTTCAATAGCCTTTTCTTCTTCTTCCTCCAACACGAAGCAAGTTCTCATATACTAGGCGTAGCTCTCCTTTGTCCTCCAAGCAAGATTGTTCAATCCTGAAAGAATATCTTCCTAATCGTCATTGAATCCCAAGTTAGGCTGCAACACTGGGAATATCCCTCTATGCGGTAGCACCATCTTTACTCATGATAATTTTTTTTTCTCCAATGAATTCCTTTTGAATGGAAATCCCTTCTCACCTGAATGTGATTGTTTCACTGCAAAGAATCCTTGAAAGGCCCTCCTTCTAGCGCCAGTTCCTGTTGACGTGGTTTTTGTGACCGCACCAAACAGCAAAACAAAATAGTCCGAAGGCTACTCCATTCTCTCTTGATCAAAGTATTCCGTGCGCTAAGATTGCGAGAAAGTTCGCACGTTCAACTCCAAGGTTCCTTAAATGCGAATAGACCCAGTTTGGTTGATGTGTATTGCTGTGTTCTTACGAGGGGACTTACGTAATTGTTCAGAATTCTTGCAGTTAGCAGCGGGTATATGATTTGAAGGGGATCATGCGTGTATGATTGTAGCAATGTGAAATACGTTTTCCTAAAGCTAATCGATATTCTGAAGTAAAGAATTATAGGGCCCTAGAAGCAGCCTCTATTCTAAATGCAAGATATGGCAGAGTTGATTTTGGCGGACTCAACCAAATTTCACCTAGCCTCACATCGGACAGCTTCAGCAAAATTGGTGCAATCTTCAAGGGGATAGCAAAGGATGTTCAGGTTATAACTTAGCATACCTACACCATCAAAACGACGCATATAGGTATATAAATCACAACCGAAGTTAAATTCAAGATAATGTCCAGTTGACCACGCAAGGCGAACTTATCATCAACAAGCTGCTAGTGGTATGGAGTGAAAGAAGCTACCTCAACAAAATACCACACATCAAAGTAAACTACTTGCATGAAAATTACACTACTTGGATACGAAAGGAAGAAGAGACCTTGCTAGCTATTCATGACAAGACGAATTCCACCATCAATGAAAAGATCTATTATCATGAAAAGTGTTACACAACAATCTCCACAAAAGTTTTCAAAGGGAAAACTTTCTTTCTTCTCCAATATGCAAAATGTCTACAATACTCTACTCTCTAGCTCTAATGCTAATGTCCAATCTCACACAATGTCTACTGTCTAATGATCTAATCAATTACAAATGAGGGGGACTCCCCCTTTATATAGCTAGCCAAGTCCCAAAAGACGGCTAGGGTTACAATTAATAGAGTGGCCAGAATCGTGCCACCTCAGCCCTAACCCTAAAAACTGCCAGAATAGGGAGTGGTACATTAAATGAATCAAAGATTCCCACTCACTCCCAAAAATAGCAAAGGTAATAAATGTCCACATTCAGTCTTCTAGAAGATCCTCGTCCAATAGTGCGTTCCCATTTGCCTTCTCTCTGACTGCCAACTCCACGAATCTGCGAAGTACGGCCTCAACCTCCTGAACCGAAATAGGTGGAACACAATCTAGCTGAAACTCCAATACTGTGACTGAATGTTCATGCCTTGTACAAGATTTTCTCCAAGCAATCAAGGAGTCCTGCGTGTTCTGGATCAAAGTGGAGAAAGTAGAAGTATTCTCGAAATCATCCTGTACGAAGGTCTTAACATCTGAAAAGAAAGGCACCAGCCTACCCCTCAAATTATCAACATTCACCTCCTCTGGATTCAACCGACTAGCAAATATGGCCTCGAAAGTATTCTGAACTCCATCAATGATATTGGCCATGGCCTTATGTATCCTAGCTGAATTCGCCTGTGCCGCGTCGAAGAAACCACGCCCCGTGATCACTGAAGAATACCATCTAGAGAAATCATATCTGTCATTCTCCTGAATGACACCTCCATCGATCAGCAATCGCAACGGAACATGCCTCAATACCTCAAGACGCTGAATAGCCTTGCTCTGGTAGACAGAAGCATCGCCCCAAGCATGATCAATTGCCTCCATCCGTGCCAAAATACTAGAAGCCTGCTGAAAAGCAAAAGCAAGGTCTTCCATAAACTTTTCGGTTTCGGCACGAACTCCTGTGACCCACTTATCTGCCTCCTGTGCCATCTTCCCTAACTCTACCAAGCCACTGACTGACTCTCTAGGTATCTCTGCTGGAGGCTCTATCACCGGAATATCCTGCCCTCGAGAACGAGACAACTGCTGTACATATCCAATTAAGGCCTTGTGTTCTCTTTTCAACTTCTTATACTTCCCTTCTTTCTTGAATAATCTATCTTTGAGGGGCAGGAAGGAGTTATCACCTCCTCTACAATCTGGCAGTGGGGCATCCCAAATCGAGTCATGACCACAATTCTCGGTCGCGCCGTTTAGGTCACACTCAACTTTCCATTGAAAGCGCGGCTACATGAAGAGTCGCGAGAGCCATCCTCGCCGGTGGATATCTTTGAAAATTTTCTTACTTTCTTCTTGATTGGAGGTGCGATCCACGGTCAAAAATTCCTCCATTTCAACTGCTGGATCAATCTCCTCGCTGGGGCTTCTTCTCATTCTATCCTTAAGCCAATCGGGCACATCATACTGTATATCAAAGGGTTGCTGCTCCTGTGCCTCTACTTCTCTAACTTGCTCAACCTCTACATCATTCTGGCGAGGCTCATCGTCCTCAAGTGGCTGAGTGTCACCTGACACTATATCATCATCATTCATTGCCGCCTCTAATTCCTGCTGAAACTAAGGGTCAGTAATAGTCCCCTCATCATCCTGTTGATCAACCCTAACAGGTGCGTTGACACTCTGGCCAACCGACTCTCTCCGTGGAGGCTGAATATCATCCCGTGCCACCTGCACCTAATTCAATGCATTTCTCTGATCAGCAAACAAAGAGACCTCCTGTATACTTGGAGAACGTGTCTCCAATGGGGATACAACTGTGACTCGTGGAGGCTCCGGCTGAATGGGCTCCTGTCGAACTATCTCCTTCTTTCTGGACTCTGGACCTCGTGTAATCTGCTTCTTCCTGCCAGTGGTGGGCGTCCTGTGATCTCCCATCATATTGTAAGTCAAGGCAATTGACCTACTCTTCAACCTGTTTACTCGCCTATCAACCCATGCTCTAGTGAATGTCAGGACAGGAATAGAAAGTGTGTCCAAATCAGCAATCTCAGGCTCTGACCAAT
>VDFB02022880.1:0-19072 GCA_007258455.2 Sequoia sempervirens | reverse complement strand
GAAGACATATTTTGAAACCAATTGTCTTTTAGATTAGAAAACACTTCAATTGGTGCATTAAAAATGAACAATCGTCTTCTCTCATGTAGATCTAACTAGGGGGTGAATGAACATTGTTTGTTGTGCTTCACCACCAGATCCCACACTATATCTCCTCTCCCCTTGCCACTTGTGCGATCCTGGTTGCAAGAGAAATGGTTATTGACTCTAGGACTTGGGCCTTCTTTGGTGGGAAAAAGTACTCACTCCAAGGTGACTCAAACTGAAAATGGAGCTCTTTGGCTGAGCTACCCCTGATCGGTATATAAATGTGAATCCTAATGGAAAAATTAGGATTACGAGTGCGGATGTGTCATACAGACCAAGTAGTACTCTCCAAAACCCTGTTGAGTGTAACCTCTTTAGGCTGGAGTTCCTCCTAAATGAAGATTAATCTTGTGCCCCATGTATGGCCACTCAAACAGGGGTCCTAAATTAAAAACCTTTGTGTAGTAGCCAACAACCTTCTATTTGCTAGAGTAGCACTGGTCAGTGTGAAGGCATCCACATCTTCGTAGTTTTTAGTAGAGGTGATCAATCTGCCATGGGAGTTTCATGGGGGTTGGAAGCTTGGTTGGCCTGAGAAGTGAGTGCACTATAAGGGGGAGCCCGTGCGACCAAGCTTCTAGATTCACATGCTAAGAATAAGCGACTGGGGAAACCCACGTGGAATCTAGCAGATATTGTCCTTTCCAACCTTAGGATTTGTGGTTGTATTACAAAAATTAAAAATACTTTGTCTGCTATGTCTTGCGTGTGTGTTCAAAAATATACCTCAAACAAACATCACACCTAGTAACTTGCAACATCTCAAACTTTGCAAACCTCAAAAGGTCCAACAACACAAACATCCAACATGAACCTATCACTTAGATTTCTTGGGGTCATCATCCTTCAATTTTGATCTTTCAATCCTTGCATTCCACCTAGTCCTTGCATTTCATCCTAGTCCTTGCATTTCACCTAGCCCTTGCATATTCATGGTCCTTACATATTCATATCCCTTTCATCCTAGTTCTTGCATACATAGGTCACATTACATAGTCCTTGCATACATATATCATTCCACCTAGTTCTTTCATGTTCAACCCCTTTTTCATATCAAGACCATCTCACCTAACCTTTGCGTGTTCTAAGAATTTAGCCCTTTGCATATTCATCATAGATCAAATAAAACCTTTAGCTTGCACTTAGGCTACTCTTCCTAGGTCTTGAAATCAAACTATTGGCTATCTATCACCTGCATCACTTGAGGTTCACCATCCTTGAGTTAGGGAAACATACCATTATCCTTGAGTAGGGAAATCCTTTTGGAGTCCATCATCTCCTACATACCCTCTCTTGATCATCGGTCCTTGTGTCTATCCATCATAACACAAGTAAAGCCTTTACATCATAACCAACTTTGGACCTAGAGTTGCCTTTTAGCTTTTGCATTCTTAGCTTGTCATTTCATACCATACCATTTTCATATCCCATCTTAGAATTGATCATATCCTTTTCATTTGCATCCTAGTCTTAGGTCTCATACATTTTCCTATCTTGGATTGAAAATAAAAACAAATCACTCATGACCCCTAGAACAAAAGCAAACATGTTTCAAGAGGAAGGGAACCCTTGGTGAAAATACTTTGATGAGGAAGATCATATTAGTGTTGCAACTAGTGAAACAAGTGAAACTAATAGTGAAGAAATAACACAATCCACCATAAATGAAGCTCTTAATGATAATAGATTCACTAAACTTCTTACGGAGGTAGTCAAACATAACCCACAACAATACTTCAAGGCCCTTGCTGATGAAGGAATCAAAATGCCTCCTAATTTTGACATATCATTACTCATAATGAATGACCAACCTAAATCTAGTGAATCTAAGAATCCCAAAACAAACAATGATGGTAGGATCAAACATCATAGACCCTTTTATCTACAACCTGGTTACAAGCGATCTTCAAAGACATCAAAACCTGCACCTACAAATGATCCTATTTTGGATGAGCTTAGAAAATTAAGACAAGAATTGGATACTCTCAAGAATAGTAAAACATCGACTCACAAGTTCTCCATTGAAGAAATATGTCCTTATCCCTTCTATCCAAGCATACCAATGCCACCTTTTCCTAACCATTGGGACATACCAAAACTTGAAAAATACAATGGAAAAGGAGATCCTAAAAACCACTTAAGACAATTTTGTGCCACTACCATGGAATTTGTAGTTAATGAAACATACCTTATGAGATTATTCTCTCATAGTCTAGGATGAGAGGATATGGAATGGTTTTCATGATTACCCTCGACCATCAAATCTTTCCAAGAATTGGCTGATAAATTTTTCTCCAATTATAGTTTCAATTGTGACCTTAAAGTGACCATGACAAACCTTTTCAACACCAAACAAAAACAAGGTGAATCTTTTGTGTCATGTTTACAAAGATGGAGACATTTAACAAAATGATTGCATTATTCCATTCCTGATCAAGAATTGGTTGACCTCTTTTTTCAAAATTTGAACAAAGAAATCAGAAGAGAACTTCACCTCAAATGCTTGGATTCCTTTGATGAAGCCATAGAAATGGGATTTCAAATTGAAAAAACCCTCATCGATGATGGAACTATTAAACTTAATAATGACAAAGATCAAAAATCAAATTCAAACAACAAGACCCCTTTTTGGGTTAAGAATAAGAATGTAGTCAATGACGAAGTTGTCGATGCAAAAAACTAAAACATCATCGCCTATTTACAATCTCAAAGGTCCATCTTCAGATAAAGGAAAAGAAAAGCAAAGAAGTTTCCCTAAACAAAATTTTACACCATTGGGACAATCACTTGAATTTGCATTAAAAGAATTTCTTGAAACCAATATTATAACATTACCTGAAATAAAGGAATATAATCCACAAGTCAAACCCCAATGGTGGAATGAAGATCACTTTTGCAACTATCATAGACACAAAAGAAATAAGACAAATAGCTGCAATAAACTTTGACATTTAATACAAGACCTTATTGATAATGGTAAGATAGCAGTTGACAGATACACTTCTTCTAGTAACTCTAATCGTGAGGTGTTTAGAAACCCTTTCCCTAAGCATGAAAATGATAAAGGAAAGGCTCTTGAATCTGGTGATGGTGTAAACTATACTACTGCTATGTATGATTATACCATAGATAACATTAGTGAGGTAGATAATCATGTAAACACTTTCATCATAAAAGGAAAAGAACCTGATTGCAAGGTTACTACTCGAAAAGGAACTGTTACCCTTAAAGGTCCTAATGCAAAACCTTCTACACCTGCTTTGCAATACAACCTCATAGAGCACTTAGGAAAACTTCCCACACAAATTTCTATACTCGAGTTGTTACGCCTATCTCCTGAGCATAAAGCTATCTTAGATAAAGCGCTTGCTACTGCTACAGTTCCTACAGACCTACATGTAGATCAATTCCAAGCTATGGTGGGACACATCACTTCTCCTCATACTCTCACTTTTACTGAAAATGATGATTCATCCCTTTGACAACCACATAACACAACTTTACACATTGACATCCTCATCCATAATGTTAAGATCAAGCAAGTTTTAATAGACAAAGGAGCAAGCCTTAATATTTGTACTCAATAATTAATCACAAAATTAGGGTTCTCTGAAAATGCAGTTGATCCAAGTAAAAATATTACCATAAAGGCATATGATGAAGAGGAATGCTCATCTAAAGGATCAATTACTCTACCAATTATAATTGGCCTTGTGGTAAAGGATGTGGTTTTCCAAGTCCTTGATCTCCCACTAACCTATAATATCCTCCTTGGAAGACCTTGGATTCATGCAATGCAAGCAGTACCTTCTACATACCACCAGTGCATTAAATTCGCACACAATGGTGTTGAAATTACAATACGAGGAGATCCAAACCCTTTCATGTATTGCCATAATCTAAGCCCTAAAATTGAAATCACAATCCCAAGCACCATGAAGCATTTCCTTCCCAAGCATATGTCGATCCTGAGTCCTTAAAAGCATCTTCCTCAAAATCCAATGCAACCGAGATCAAAATACAAGTAAAAGGAGTAGGAGAATATACCTTGAATTGTGCCCTTTGCATTAGAAAGCTACCTTTATCTCCCCACACCTATGACAAACCATAGATGACTAAGACCATATTAGATGCATATACTACAATGATTTGTAAATCAACTACTTTCAAAAAATGGGGAGCCCTTTATAATGAAACATAAGAAGATGATCTCCTAAAGTGGCTATACAAATATGAAGAAACAAGAAAAGAACAAATTGAAATAAAGATACCTGTTGAACAATATGGCAAAGGATTTGATCTTATGAAACAAATGGGATATGATGGTAAATACCCCTGGGCTTATAGAAACAGGGTATCTTGGAACCAATACAACCTACTCAAGCACAAAAAGTCCCTAGTTTAGGATATGATGAGAAGAAAGATAAGACCTTGAGTACCGCGTGTTCTTCAAGTAAGGAAGTAGAGTCCTCTAATGCTAAACAGAAAAATGAGGAAAGTTCCATCGATGAATTCATTGAAATTTATGACTATGATAGTGTCCCTCCCCCTGAACCTGATCATAATATCTGTACCCTTGAATCCATTCAAAATCTTGACTCGAATCATGATTCTTTACCCTTGGTTCACCCCGAACTCATTGATTTTGATCAAAAGGGACCACCACAACTAGATGTATTTGAAAATAATGAGGCAATCATAAAATTTCTAGGAGCATGAGAAGACACACCCCTTGAGGATCATAAAGCAGGATTCATCATAGAACTTAACAGTGCGGCTTATTTTGGGGGGAGTGCCAAGCCTTTCAGTCACAGAATTATTGAAAATATAAATAGGTCTTCTAGTGAAAACTACTCTACGACACTATTAGACCTATAAAAAATAAAAATAAAGGATGTATCCAAGGGTGAAAACCTCTCCGAGGCACTCGAGGATGGAAGGCTTGACACACTTCCCTTAGCAGTATATAATGAAAAATCATCTATGTTGGTGGAGAAGACAGTACCAACAAATCTAGGCACAAAAGAAAAACCAAAGATAATTCATTTAGTAGAATCATTAACACCTGAAGAGAGAATAGAGCATATACGGTTTTACAAGGAAATACAAATTAACTTTGCATGGTCATATGTAGATATTCCAGGACTTGATTTAGATCTAGTAATGCATCACTTGTCTTTGCCATCGGGGGAAAAACCTATTAAACAAAAGTTGAGAAAAATGCACCCACACATCGCTCTATTGGTAAAAGATGAATTACAAAAGTTGCTAGATGTGGGATTTATCACACCTATTGACTATGTTGATTGGATTTCAAATTTAGTACTAGTTTCAAAGCCTAATGGGGGCATCTAAGTTTGCATATATTTTAGAGATTTAAACAAAGCTTGTCCTAAGGATGACTTCCCACTTCCAAATATTGACATGATAGTGGATTTGATAGCAAGGCACAAAATGTTATCCCTCATGGATGGTTTCTCAGGCTATAATCAGATTAAAATTGCTCCTGAAGATCAAATTAAGACAACATTCACTTGTCCTTGGGGAACCTTCTGTTGGAATGTCATGCCGTTTGGGTTGAAGAACGATGAAACTACCTACCAATGTGCAATGACCACTATCTTCCATGGCATGATGCATAACTATTTGGAAGACTATGTAGATGATTTGTTGGGAAAATCCTACACCAGAGCTGGACATCTAGAGATCATGGATAAAATTTTCACAAGATTAGAACAATACAAGGTCCGATTGAATCCAAAGAAATGTGCCTTTGGGGTAACCTCTAGAAAAATCCTTGGATACACTATCTCAAATAAAGGAATTGAAGCTGATCCTACAAAAATAAAGGCTATACTTGAAATGAATCCACCTAAGAATATCAGTCAGCTGAGATCATTACAAGGAAAACTTCAGTCTTTTAGTCATTTTATACCACAACTTGCAGATAAATGTCAACCCTTTCAACATCTACTACACAAGAATGTTTCATTTAGATGGGATGACAAGTGTGAACAAGCTTTTCAGAAAATCAAAGAATATCTGATGACACCATCAGTATTAGTACCTCATACAGATGACAAGCCTTTACTTCTATATATATCCACAACCACCACAGCACTTGGGGAACTTTTGGCACAACATGACTTTGAAGGAAAGGAATGTACAATCTATTACATTAGTTGTACTCTAGTGGGATACAAGCTCAATTATAGTCCTATTGAAAGAGCATGCCTTGCTGTAGTTTTTGCATCACAGAAGCTGAGACATTACATGCTTACACACCAAACAAAGCTCATTGCAAAAATTGATCCTCTTAAGTACCTCTTGAACAAAGCAACACTCACAGGACGATTAGCTAAATGGGTGATGATTCTTAGCGAGTTTGATATTGAGTACATAGAAAGAAAAGCAATCAAAGGACAAGCTATCACAGATCAACTCGCCGATGCTCCTATGACAGATGATCATCCTCTTACTACAGAGTTTCCTGATGAATCAATCTTCAACATGGAATCTACACATCTATGGACTTTATATTTTGATGGCTCCTTCACACAAGGTGGTTCTGGCATTGGAATTCTCTTTGTCACTCCACAAGGGGATTGTATACCTAAAGTTTATAAGATACAGTTTCCATGTACCAACAATATTGTAGAATATGAGGCATTACTTTCAGGGCTTCGTATAGTTGTGCAATGGAAGATCCTTGAGTTGTGTGTTCTTGGTGACTCTCAGCTAGTGATCAGACAAGTTAATGATGACTATAAAACAAAAGATGAAAAATTGATGCCTTACAAAAGAATGGTGGATGATTTCAAGGCCTATTTCACATTAATCTCTTTTGAGCAGATTCCTCGAGATAACAACAGAGTTGTTGATGCAATGGCAACAATTGGTTCACTTGTAGAAATTCCAAGTAATGCCACTTATTCTGAGTTCCTGGTAGAACCTCTTTTGGAACCTGCTTACAATATACCACAATCTGAAATGATTTGTCTCATTGTTGGTCCTAATTCCCAATGGTATGGGGATATTTATACCTATCTTCGAGATAACACCTTGCCATCAAACCTATCCAATAAATCTCGTAAAACCTTTATCCGTCAAGCTTCCCACTATGTGATCTTAGCCGATACCCTTTACCGCCGAGGTCTCGATGGTACTTTACTTAGATGTCTTGAGCACGATGAGGTCAAAACTGCTTTACAAGAAGTACATGAAGGTATATGTGGGGCACATTCTAGTGGTCCTACCTTACCAAGAAACTCTTGCGTATGGGTTATTATTGGCCTATAGTGGAAAAGGAAGCTTATCAGTTTGTTAAAAAATGCAAGCAGTGTCAAAAACATGCATACTTGATACATGCTCTTGCAATGGAATTGTAGTCTCTTGCTACATGTCCCTTTTATCAGTGGGGACTTGATCTCATGGGAAAGATCCATCCAACTTCATCTAATGGTCATAAGTTCATTCTTGTTGCCACCGACTATTTCATGAAATGGATTGAAACTGTTCCTCTCATTCATATCACTGGAAAAAAATATCCACCTTCATATTGAACTACATCATCTGTCATTATGGTGTTCCTCTATCCATCATCACAGATAATGGTCGTCCATTCAAAAATCAGGATGTCCGCAAACTTTGTGAGAAATTCCATATACAACATCATTTTTCCACACCTTACTATCCTCAAGGCAATGGCTAGGTTGAGGCTTCTAACAAAACCATTCTCAAAATTCTTAAAAATATGGTCAATGAAGCTGGTCGAGATTGTCATATTCAATTGAATCCTGCACTGTGGGCTTATCGCACAAGTGTCCACACTCCCACAGGTGCTACCCCCTATGCCCTTGTCTATGGCTCTAAAGCCATCTTTCCCATTGAGGTTGAGTTTCCCTCTTTGCACATCTCTTTGCACAATCAAATCAGTGATGAAGAATACCAAGTTTTTCGTCTGCAGGAGTTGGAACTATTGGATGAATGAAGACAAACTGCTTTCAATCATCTTAGAGCATACTAGCAACAGATGTGTCGAAGTTATAATCAAAAAGTGAAACCACGTACATTTGAGGTTGGGGATCTTATTCTTTGTGAAAATCCTCACACTCAACAAGATAGAAAAAAAGGGTAAATTTGAGCCTATTTGAGCCTAACTGGTTGGGTCCATACGTTATCACTATTGTGTATGGATCTGGGGCATACCAGTTATCTACTCCGGAAGGTGAATTGCTTAGTGATCCCATCAACAGTATGCACATTCACAAGTTTTATACTTAAATGCTTCTAGGTACAATCTTCTTAAAGTCCAAAATACAAAAAGATGGAAAAGTCTGAAAAATACAAAAATTGAGAAAAGACTTGATAAAAAAAAAGAAAAAAAGAAGAGAACTATCTTATTCAATGGCGGAAACAACTCTGCGGGTTTCTTGAGCAAGCGCCAAAACCCGAGAAATCAATGCCATGTGTAGAGGCTTCACCTCTTCCTTTGAACTCTACTGATCTTTCATTCCATTTCATTCATCCCACTTCTCATAATGACCTTTTCACACTCACCATGGTTTCAGAATTGTTCAACATTCCCCGCTTGCTCGCTTTTCCACGCGATACTAGGTTGGTCTTATCCTCATTGGGCATCTCCTTAACCTTAAAGCTATATAAGATACTAAGCATCTCATGGGTCAAAGAAACTACCCTCTCTTTATTCTGCTCCGCTTCGCTCTACTACCATAAAATGTCCTAAAAAAATCCAAAAAAATCATAAAATGTCTCTTGAAATAATCCAAAACCATAAAATGTCCTTAAAAATCCAAAAAAAATCATAAAACAAGTCTTGAAAACCAAAAATCATAAATGTCTCAAATAACTTAATAAAACCATAAAATGTCCTAAAAAATCCAAAAAAATAATAAAATGTCCTGAAAAAATCTAAAAAAACCATAAAATGTCCTAAAAAAAATCCAAAAAAACCAAATATTCCAAAAATCCCCAAAAAATAAAAAATTCCCAAAAACAGTGACACTTTCAGATCACCACATAGCTTTGAACTTCAACAAAATCAAAGCGCACAAGTGTTGAAAATCAAGCAAACATTATAACATATATATCAACCCATCTTACAAATCCAACCAAATGCATAAACTGTAACAAGAATCATTTCTACATCAAAGTAGTACCCCTATTTATTTGTTGATCTTTTCTTATTTTATGATTTTATCTTTGGTGACATATCTTTTAGCTTCTTCAGGATGTCTTCGACTAGAGAGGCAAGGATGGGGCATGTTCACTTGTTTTCTATTTGTGGATTGTTTCTTATTCACATGATGACTCATCTTAGGATAGGGTTGTCTAAAACCATCGAGTACCTATGAGTCTAATGTGGATGAGAACATTCCTTATCTGATAGTATCTTTCATGCAATAAGTATTCAGGTAATCTATGGTCTTTTACCTAGATGCTTATACGAGTACTATTAAATAAAAAATGAAAATAGTATTCAACTCATCTAGATGTTCATGTTACCTAGACGCTTATACTAATTTGTGACATAATAAGCTCAATGATGATAAAATCACTTAAAAGGCACAAGAGGCTTCATCACCTTCATTCTCTTCTATCTTACATTTCATTTTATTCATCTTTCTTGTCACAAAGAAATCAATCAATTGCTTAACTCACTAATATATGTCTCTTGAATCAAATCTCAAATCAATCAACCTACTTCTCAAAATTTCATGTCCCCTTAATCAATCAGTCAATCCATCATTGCAACACCTTTTCTTGCGTAAGCATCATTCTCAATCAGCTTAATTAGCTCACTCAACTTCATCAACTCATCAACCTAGCTATACTTATCATTTCTATCAATTATTTAGTTATGCCCATCAACTATGCATTTTCATCAAAATGTACATCATCGCCTTATCACTTGCGCAATATCAGGTATCTAATCATTTTCTAGACATCTATCGAGAGATTAATCTTCTTACAATATGTTCGATCAATCTCTCAAGGGGGCATATCATTCTTATCATAATCCTTACCAGGATATCTCTGGGGCATGTATTAGTTGATCAATCTTTTTCTTTGAAACAACACAACAAGCTACATTGTCTCAAAGAGGGGAAAAATGTAGACACTCAAATTTCTCCTCACAATCATAACGATATTCATCTATTGATTAAATAGATATTATTATTTACTTAATCAATTCATTCAATACTTTCTTCTATTCATGCATTTCATCAAATCATTAAACCACCTCATGCTCGTTCACTATCCATTTACATAAATGATCATATCCATCCCATGTTTGTTCACTAACCATTTGCATAAACAATCATTCCTATTCATTTCCATTCAATATCCATTTTATAAACGTTCATGTCTGTTTGGATTAATGTTCATGTCCATTTGCACTATCTTTCATACCCGTTTGCATAATAAATCATAATCATTCATAATCCATTTGAATAATAAGTCATAAACATCATTTCCATATTAAATCAATTATTATTATCATCCATAATTGTTTCATATTCATCTCCATTAATAAATCAATTATCGTAGTCATTGATTATTATTTCATAATAAACTAATTATCATAGCTTGCATATTAATCATATCATTTGCATAAATCATTAATGAAATATTGCATTTTAGTAAAGTATCTTTAATCATTTAGGTACATTTTAATCTAATAACCCTCTATCACTTTCATTCTCATGCATAACATTTAACCCAACAGTGTGGGATAATGGCATTTCCTTCTCTCACATCTTTTATCCCACATTTCATCTTCAACCCCTCTCCATCCTCAAGGAACTCCTATTTAAATGGGATTTCCCTCTCATTTTAGCTCTGACAAATTTTTCTCACAAATTTACATACTCATATCATCTTTGCATCTTGATTGCATTTCCCATTTACCATAGCCTTTTTATTGCATTTTGTGCTCATTAAATATGAGAGAAAATGCATAAACAAAGATCTTGGTGATAGGGAGACAATGGAGATTGATTTCTTTCAAAAGCATTTTTTTCTTTTTGTAGTTTAGATTTGCATTTATGGTTTTGCTTTTAATTAGAATAGCTCTATTGATGTGGGCATGAAATGGTGCTTCTTAACTCCATGGAATCATGCATTTTTATGGCTCTATAGAACTATCTTAGCACACTCATTTTCTTCTTTAGTTTAGCAAGAGATAGTCTAAACTGCATCTTCAGATGGGAAATTATTTACTCCTCTTTTCTATCTAGAGGCACAGAGGCCATAGCCTCCTTGATACACTCAATCGACTCTTTTGGAAGTACATTCTATAAACTCTCAAATTTAATGTTGTTGTCAATAAAGTATCTTCCCAGGGTGTGCTTGATGACATCCTGCTCATAGGATGGTCCATTCAACCATATATCAGTTATCTTTTGCATTCCATCTTCATCCTGAATAATCTGTAATAAATTTGCTTTAAACAAAGCACCTTCTTCATCACTATCTTCTGCTATTATCACTTCTGGTTCACCTGATTTTGGTTCATCTCTAGGTTTATATTCCTCAAAGTCTTCATCCACTATATCCACAACCATCTGTTCCTTTACTTTTTCCTCAACTTTTGTTGACTTGGGTGTCGAAGGAGTGACACTAGCCAATTCTCTTTCTCTCTTCAACTTTTTCTCTGCCTTACTAAAGGATGATCCAGCTTCAACTATTTTTACCGGAAGAGGAATATCACTTATGCCAAAATTTTCTAACATCTTTCTAAAGAAATTTTCATAAACTTGTTCACCATTTACAAAAGAGTTGAAATGGTTAAAATTTTTCTTACAAACTGGTATATTTTCCTTCCATACCACATTGTCATTCAAAGGCAAGCAATTTAGGAAATACATCATAATGCATGTAGCTAGGGTACCAAACCTGAAGGAGTAGCCTATATCCTTTGTCAATTGTGCATTCTCCATCAATTGATCCTTCATCAAACCACATAGGTCAAAGTCTTCATCTTCTATTATCATTTTGTGAGCGATATACAATGCACTTGCTGAGGTTGATCCTTCTCTATTTTTGAAGAAATTTTTTTATGAAATTCCATGTGTAATATACCTCGTTAACAGATCTTTAATCATTGTGATTCCTAACCCAACCTCTTTTTGAAAATATCACTAATCCTTTGTAATAAACTTGTTAGATTTTTTATTACATCCTTAGAAATTTGATAGGGTTTATCTAGAGTAATGATATCACCATCCAATTCATTCAAGATAAACTGAACTACCTTCACATTGACGAAATGAGGGAATTCATTCTAGATGTCCAAATTTTTATGTTTCTCTCCTCCAAGCTTCTTCAATTCCACGACAAACAATGAATTTTTTACATCCCTAACCTTTCGACTACTATATTCACCTAGAGTTACTGCACCTTGGACTTGCTTCATTTTTCGTACTAAACAGGGTTCTACCATTCACCAAATAGATATGAAATTGATAAGCAATAGGGATACCTAGAGAATTTGCCACTAAATTGACTTTTCACTCCTTTAGAATTTTGCTGAAAAGGTTCTCCAACTATTCTCCTTCAATGCATGGTGAAAAATTAGGGTTCCAAATGCCCTTTTATAACTTCACATACTTAACTTCCCTCGGGCCACACAAATGGCTGTCTGAAGTTTCAAAACCTAGAAACTCAAACAATGTTTAAGAGTCCGACTTTGACCTTTAACATTTCATCCAACTCAAAAAATGATACTAATACATTTTGATAGTGAATAACACAAATGGTTGGACGACATACCACGTTGTGCCAATCCATGTTGGGACAAATTTTTTCATGAAAAAACTCCCTCAGGATACCGGGTTTGAACTCAATTGTCGAAAGAATTACCAAAGGGAGCTTCAATATAGCCTTATTGCCTCTCATCAAATTCACTTTCGTTACTCCACGCTTTCATCTGATCTCTTATCTCTTCCATAGATGCTTTTTCCTATCCTTTGGTGTCTTTCTATGAATTTCTTCCTTGGTAAACTAGACCTCTTTTATTCATTTTTTTGTTCCTGTAGAATCTTGCAATGTGCCCAAGTTTGTTACAATTGTAGCATACCAGATTTTTCTATGTATACCATCCATTCCACTGATTTCCTCGTGATCTACATTGATTAGCAACATGTCCAAATCTTCCACAGGTATAACATTTAATGCTACTTGCACTGACAAACATACTTCTACATTCTAATGAATTATGACCAAACTTCTTCATTTAAAACGACCGACCATAAATGATGGAGTGCTAAAGCTTCATCTCTTCTTCTACACCATAGCCATATGTCCAAATTTCTATTACAAACAAAGTAATATCCTTTTCATTAAATTTCTAAGCATTGCTGCCTTTACCGGATGTCTTTGCCTTTTACCTTCTTTTTCGCTAGTTCTTCTCGCTTCATCTAGAGCACCTTCAATTCCTCTCATAGCCAAGACCTCGCTATCATTTGTATTCTTTGGCCTTAGTTATTCTATCAAGCTTCAGCGCAGCTTATCTTGAACCTCTCCTTTGAATTATTTAGTAGTGTTTCATTTCCTCGAATAACCACTGTGTTCTCAAGCTCTTTTTTGTCTCTCGATTGTTGCGGTTCAATCTCTAGCTACCGATCCACCATTTTGATTTTGTTTCGATTGATAGATTTTCTATTCTTCAATCTCTTTCGTTAACTTTATCGCCATTAAAATTCCATTTCAAGTTTCGAGCTGCATTGTCCTTTACGTTTTTCACATTATTTTTTGTTATTTCTTTGTTTGACTGATTAACATCATCCGGACCTTTCAACCTGCATCACACAGTTCCTTCCTCTTTTCCCTTGACTCATTTATCTTATCCTTCAGTGATTGAATGAATTTTTTGGCATCTACAAGATTTTCTTTTAGTTCCATGACCTCTTCTTTAGATTGATCGAGATCATTAAGTGCCACTATAAGCTATTATTGAAGACCACCAGTGTCCATTGTAATTCAAGATCCACCTTAAGCTATTAAACTTTAGAAGAGGAACTAGCTCTGGTACTAATTGTTGGACACTAGGAACATTGAGAGTGGGGGTGAATCAATGTTCCACAATACTTGATTTTCAAATTAGATCTAAAACTATCAACAACAATATTTAAACCTTTAATTGCATTCACAACACATAAATAGATGGAAACATGTAAATACATTAAACAACACCATAACACCGTGATTTTTACATGGAAACCCCTACTAGGGAAACCACGGGTGGAGATTAATCCACAAAGTATACTCTGTTAAAAGTATGATAAAAGGGGAATGCACTTGCATTCAGGCTCACTACCTAGCTCACTACTCAAAAGAGAAGGCTCACTACCTTACAAAATATATTTGATATTACAACAAAATGTTGAACTAAGAATATAGCATCTACATATGCCTAGATTCAGCTCCAATGAAGCACACAATCAGATTCTGGATCTTTTATCTAGTTCACACTTCTATCAGTTTACTCTCGGTATTACAAAGCTAACCCTCTCTTACCCGTAATAAATGATCTCCCATATTACCCTCATATGACTGTTCCAGACTTTTTCCTACACTTTCAATCTTTTCATCCTCACACAATATTTTGTATCTCCTTTGTAATAAAATGGTTTTTTGATCTCCTTTATATAACTGCCAACAAGAATTTTATTATAGGTCGCCTTCAAACAAAATATAATATACTTGTTCATGTTAGCTCAAACACTAATTATAATTGATGCACTCTCACAAGTCACTTCATACTATAGTAGGGGACCCAAGACAAAAATTCCAAACATAAGAAATAGTTAAAAAATATTCTCATACATCCATGACACGCCATGCAATAAGGAAGCCGGGGAATAATGAGAAAATAATCGCATAAATCATTTCTACCTGGACTTTAACTCATACTTTGATTAATGTGGACACCACAAAATGCACCAAGAGGGATAGCATACATGTTGAACAAGCTTCCTTGGGGATCCACACCACAAAATAGTGAACTGGTGAAGTATTTAGATCAACTTATCAACTGGATGCCCTGTTCTTCATACATTTTGCTAGTAGATTACAATCTCTTACTTCTTTTTCCGGTAGGATCAACTTCAACACTATGGACCATACTGCTGAATTCAGTTGCCAAGAATGAAAACACAAGAGGCCAAAAATAATCTCTCAAAGCTATATGCCAACATTGAAATGATTAGTAGGGTCTCCTTTTCCTCCATACTTCTCAAACCTAGGAATCTCAATTCCTTGTGGCATTAGTGTTCTTAATATTTCTAAAGCTAATGGGCTACTACAGACATAGTATGTGGGTGGTGGAGTTTTGTTTTGGTTTATAGTAGATACTTGTTGTTGCATGGAAGAAATAATGTGGAAGAGTTTTGTGATGAGAGGGTCAGTGTAAGTGGTATAAGGTGGAAGAGAGAATGGTGATGGAGTGTATGCAAGGTTGGAAAAAGTGAAGGGGACACTAATAGGGGTGAAGGTGGTGGAGGATGGAACATTCAATTCCATAAAATAACTAGGAATGCTAGTTGGAATAGAAAAAGGAGTCACATGACTAACCTATTGCATGGTTGTTGTAACTTGAGGGGTGGTATAGGTGGGTATGGATGTGACAGTTGAAGGAGGAGGAATGTGATATCCTCCTTGGCTAACCACAATGTTTGCTGGTTGAGATGTGCTAGAGGTGGAAGAAGCATGTTTTTTATATATCTCAACAATTTGTTTCATAACATCTAAGCCATCATCACTATCAAGCATTTGATGGATATTTTCTATAGTAGGGATCATAGTAGTTGAAATGTTTTCAAGACACAAGTTTTGTTGCAAATGTGCTAAATACTCATGAATGTTAATGAATTTGTCTTGCAAAAGGGAATTATTTTGTGTGTTAACATGCATTGTATGTGAAGGTAAAGGTGTACTAGTGGTAGTATCCATGCCTAATGCACCATTTTCCATACCAGGAGTAGGAGCTCGAGACAACCCAAGGTCCACAACGAGTGTGTTATCACAAGATGCCATGAGTTGGGAACTTCTCACTAAAGTATTATCAATAGGGCACCAAAAACTTATACAAATAACACAAGAGGTGGGGTGAATGAAAATGTAATGCAAAATAGGAGCAAGAAATTTCCAATAATAGAAATTCTATAAACTAAAACAGGAATGCAATACCAAAAAATAGAAATGTAGAAATTACTGTGAAAATGATAGAAATTATTGTACATAAAGTGCAATTGAACTGATTCACCCAAGGTGGCAAATGAGTCCAGGGGTGGATTTTTTTGTGTTTTTTAGAAAATTTAAAATGATTTTGATGCTTTTTTGATGCAAAACTAGGGTGCAGATGCATACTTATTGTTTTTTATAATTTTTTGAAGTGCAAAAATGAAATCGATATGAGATATTCACTAATGCCATGTTGTAAACCCTAGGATGCAAAACAATGCAAAAGATAATGCAATTGAGTCCTAGGATGTTATTGCAATGAAAATAAAAAAATATAATGTTCAATATGTAGGTTCACAAAATGAACCAAATATTTTTGTGGTGTAGGTGCTACGACTCTCTTGCTCAATTAGAGTTTTTCACCTAAAGGGAAGAGATAGATCCTACACAAAATCTATGTGCTTCACTTAAACTAATGCAAGTACAATGGAAATATGCCTAAATGTAATGATATAGATACAACAAATTGATAAAATTGATTGATTCTTTATGCAAAACCTAAGAAATATGAAGTGTTTGAAAACATAGTGTGATATGCATAAATGAACTAGAAGCATGCACAAATGAAAATAGAACTTAATGAAACTGAATGGAGTGCACCTGGAGATGGAATACTGATGTTGGGAGGTTCTGGAATGTTTCAGAAATCACTGTTTATGACCACTGGGACTCATTCGCCATTGATGGCGAATTAGTCCAGGTTTTGGTAAATTTTGCTAAAATAGGTTTCAGAGTGTTGGGAACTAAAATATGAAGAAATCAATTTTTCCAGAATGGCAGTGGGACTCATTTTCCACTAATGGAAAATTAGTCCATCTACAGAAATCTACAAATTCTAAAGTCAACTCTGTTGGTCCAGATCGTCACTTGTCTTCTTGTTGGGTTGACGGATCCAATTCTATAGAAAATGGGTTGAATGTTGTCTCCAAGCTTGAATTAGATATTTCTTGACTAGAATAGCTTTGATGAATTGTTTCCCACTTTTCAACACCTATCTCTTTGATAAATCTTCCAACAAGACCTGTAAACACACATGCAAAGAGGGGGAAAATGGTTAAGGGTTAGAGTATAGGGATTTGCCTTAGTCAAATCCCACTTTGGTAATCAAACCATTAATAAATAAATGAAATTAAATAAGAAAGGAATGGTGAAAAAACAACATGCAAGTGTCATAAAATCACTAAACCCTTGTTGTTGAAGTCTGAAGATATGTGAATGGCTGCTCCAAGATGCTTTATTTAATGATGCTATGATGCTTGAATGCAAGAATGAGATGATTAGGTGAATAGAATGAATGGGGGTTAAAATGGAAAGGAAAACACTTATTTATACACATTTATGCCCTAATTTCTTGAAAATACAATATCAAAGGCCGACCTAAGGTCTTAATGAATAAAAACCTGAAAGAAATTTGAACTTATTTTGAATTTAGTGCCAAGGGGGATTCATTCGCCACCCATGGTGAATGGGTCCCACTCAAGGCTTGCAAGTGGGTGTCAGGGATTAAGTTGCATTTAATGTTGTTTGCCGATTTTATATTAAAAAAAACACTTAATTAAGGCCTGTAAGTGCATAAAGGGGCTAAATAAAGCATAAGGAAGGTGTAATTAGTGGTGACAAGCCTAGAAAAGCATGAAAGCTTGTTACAAGACTTTACAACACTTTAGAATAAGGCTTGATAAAGGATACAAAGGGAATATTTAGATGAATTATAATAAGAAGAGTCTATAAAAGTATAGAAATGTGTTACAACACTTCACAACACCTTTACAATATATCATAATTTGAATATTCAAGACCTAATGTGAATGTATAAGTTACATTGAAACATTAAATCTAAGAAAAATAGGTCAAGGATCACTAGAAAAAGACCTAAATTACCATGAAAATTTCTAGAGATCCATTTTTCTATGGTACAATTTTGAAGATTGGATTGTGTTAAGGTTGTGTGTGCTTAATTGATTTATGTGTTTTAGATGAGTATTGGACAACCTTATGTTTAGCACTACTTATGAAGTTCATGGAAGTGTGTTGAGGTGTGTTGGGACATATTTAGGTCCTCATTAAATGTGTGTTTGGTTCATCCTCATTCTAATTTCATTGTAGAATGTTTTGGCACCAACCTAATTTGAATTAGTAAATGCAAATGGTGTGTGGCTGACTTTGAATGAGTTTGAAAGTTGAAGATGACCCATAAATACAAGTTGAGATGTTTATGAAAGATGAATGCAAGAAAGATATATGTGAGATAGAAATGAAATAGTGTGTGTGTGTGATGTGGGTTTGAGAATATCAGTGCGAAATCTAATTGCTGAGTTTTTGGAGGCTGTGAGCTAAAGGTTTACTCTATCATTCAAGCATATCTACAGGGGTGTGAGTGAATTGTGGTGGAAACCTTCATTTAATTGACATTGTTTTCTATTTGTAAAAAATCTCTACTATCTTCTTTGTAATTCTGTGGCAGTGAGTCATCCATGTGATTAACTCTTGTTGGACAATGAGTCTTGTTCCATACAGTAAGTCTCATTTTGGCAGTGAGCCTTTGTATTCAATTTTGACATTCTCTATATTGTGAGCTAATACTCACCATTATTTTTCCCTTATTGGGTTTTCCACATAAATATGGTGTTATTGTGTGTATGGTTTCACTTCTTTTAGTTTCTTCTTTTACACTTAATGATTAATCATAGTAGTATAGTAAAGGATTTGTGAATGATAA
>VDFB02022879.1:0-18360 GCA_007258455.2 Sequoia sempervirens | reverse complement strand
CATAAAATCAAAATCGAAACAACGAACCATTGAACACAAAATCAAACTCTTGATCAGTCGCAAACATGTCAGTCAACCGTATATCAATAGCCTATCAATCAACTTATCAAACCATCATCATCCTATACAATGCATGTCCTAGGATATATCGTTTCGACAATGGGAATCATTTTGGATATCACCTTGGATTCTTATCCTATCAAAACAAACCCCTTTGGCTAGAGGTATGAAGAACATTGGCTTGTTTGTGTACTTTGATCTTTCTTTGATTTATCTTATTGTGCTCATTCCAAGGACCTCTCGATGATATCCGAACGAAGGATTTAGAGAGATAGGAATGGGGCAATGATCATTATCTTTTGTCTGCTGTGCTTGTTGGACGTTCCTGTAAAATAACTTGGTGAATACTTGCTTTGTTAGATATGTATGGAGGATGTTTCAAATAGCTTGTTGACTATTGCATTGATTGGTTATACTTTTCCGTGTTTTGGTCTGAGATGTTTGAGACTTCTAAAGTGCATCCTAGCAAGGTTTCCGTATGTCAGGTGTGAACAAGAATACTCCTATCTGCTTGTTGAGTCAATGTACATCACACTAAGTACAATGCCATCCTGGTTCTTGATACCTTGATGCATCGTACCTATGTGTGTTATCAAACATAAAGTAAGTGACCCTTTGAAAATCCCAATCCTTGATAAGCAAATCATCCATCTATCATCATCATTTCTCACCATCATCTATCATCATCATCTCTAATAAAGTCTCAACCAATCATAGACTTGTTGGATCCTTTTGTCATCATCTCATTTTGGTGCTAACATCATCATTGCCAATGCATCCATCATGCATCCATCATGCATCCATCTTGCATCCACAAACTGTCAGCATACTACATATAATTCATATCATACATAATAGGAAACATCGATCATTTCACATGCATTGCATTTGCATAATCATCATCATAATATAGATCTGTTAGTCTAAGCATTTCATAAATCATCCATTGCATAATCACAGCATATCACATCATTCACATCATCAATCTCATCCATCTCACATCATATCATCATTTAAGTTGTTTAGGATAATACAGATTTGTTATTCTAAGCATCTTGAAATCATCTTTGCATCGTCATCCATAACCACCATTTTGAACCTCTTTATCGCGAGATCGACCCTCAAATCAAATCTTTTCGCTCGATCTCTCGAGGGGGCAATGTACCAGTGTACTTCTTTCCACTGGGACATCCAAAAAATCAATTTTTTTTTAATTTTAATCGCAACAAGTTTATTCTTTGAACCAACGCAACAAGTACATTGCTTCAAAGAGGGGAAAAATGTAGACATGTCAAATTTACATCATGCATAATCATATTCCATTCATCAAATAAATCAGGACTTTATTTAAATCAAACCCAAATCATATTCCACCATTTTTTGATTTAAATAAATCAAGTATTTAAGTCATAAAAGTCAAAGCATCCTAATCATCATCCTAGCTAATTAATCCTGATTAAATCTAATGTTAATCCCATCCCACTTGCATTCTCTAGATTTGGCCACTTGCACATGAAATTGCATTTAATTGATTTATCAAAATCCTTATTTTCAGCTTGGCATAAAGGAAGAATATTCTCCAAGTTTGAATCTCCCCCCAAGTGGACATGTACACTCAATAGAGCATTTATGAGGGCTTACAGGTCTCTTACATGTCCCCTTCCAAAGGTCAAACTCAACATTCAATGCAAATTTGAATTCAAATTTTCCCTCTCATGAGCACTCTTCCCAAATCTTGCACAACCACTAACCACTCACCATTTGACAAGTGGCCTTATCTTATTGGCTTGATCTTTAGTCCCATATTGGTCCATTTTCAACACTTAGCATTTTGAAAATCTATAAAATAGAGGCTTCATCTCTTATCAAACCCTTCACAACCTCCACAACTTTTATGCAAGGTTACTCTCTTCATTTGAGATTTGATCTTGTTCATCATCACTCCACCATCTTCATAGCATTTTCATCTTAAGCTTTGATCAAGGATTGGGAAAGGGTCACTAGCACATGTGACACCAATCCACTATGTAATAGAGTTTTGACTATGCTTTTATATGCTTACATTTGATTATCATCTTTGTTTATCTAATTTGCATGTTTCATTATAGTCAAGTATTTCATAGGGATTTCAAATCTAAGGTTTTGCAAAGGACTAGCATGATATTATTATTATGTTAAGATTTCTGACCATTTACAGATTTTGATGTCCACAGAGACATATAAAATTCAAAACTTTATCTTAACATAAAAAAATCTTTGAAACAAAGCAACCAATACTTTGTCTCAAAGAGGGGCAAAATGTAGACATGTAAAATTGACTTAAGACTTATCGCACACCTTAAATGACATTTTTGTAGCATCGACATCATTATCATTGAATACCACTACATTTCACATCAAAAGCATCAAAAACCCTAATTTCCTTTATTAATTAAATAATTTAACATTATTTAATTAATTCACTTTTTCATCATTTTCAACCAATTAAATAAATTTCATTTATTTAATAAAGTCCTAAAACCTTGATTTCCTCTATTAATTGAATAATTTGACATTATTTAATTAATTCACTTTTTCACCATTTTCAATTATTTTAATAAATAACATTTATTTAATAAAGTCCTAATCTAATGTTATTCGTCTTGATTAATTAAATAACATCAATTATTTAATTATGTCACTAATTCACTTTATTCCCCTAAGTCAATTAAATTATTAAAACATAATAGTTTAATTAAATCACTTTCCCTCCAAATTTGAATAATTAAATAAATTATTCAAAAAAATCATCCAAAAGGTCAAATCAAACAAATACAACTTTGTAAAAATCAAACTTGATTTGCATGTTCAACTCCAAAAAGATTAATTAATTAATTATCCTCACCCACTTTTATGATTGAGCTAATTATGATCCACCGATTACTTAATCTATTTCCCAACAGATCAATCTATTCTTCAATCCCATTGAAGGCTCAAAATTGATTTCATCAATTTCACAGATTGCTCCTCATGATTTCTTCAATTCCACAGATTTATTCAATCTATTCCCTTAATCCCTTTGAACACTCCACATGATTTCTTCAATCACACTAATTACATAATCAATTTTCACTGATTATTCTTGTTTATTTCCTCTCAACATCTTTTGATCGTTGATCGAGATATTCTACTACACGATCTAGAGCATTCATTTCAAATCACAAATTCTATATAACAAACATCTTTCCTCTCAAAAAAGGATTGGAGAATCAATACTGTTTATGCAACAAAGTAATACCAAGATCTTAATCAACATTGGAAAAAGCTTCAACATACATCTTCAATCAACACACACATGTTCTTCAAGCTTTCACATGCATAATGGAGGCTTCACATTGATACGAACAACCCAACATCTTCGTGAACACACTCTGACATGGGATGGTAAAGTTTCTTTTGTTTTTGAATTCGTTATGATATCATAGGATTTCATTGTGTGTTTTCAATAGCTTAGAAAGCTTCATTTCATGAGTAATTGGTGTAGATCTTGATTCTTGTTTTGAATTAGATTAGGTTCGATTCATTGCATTTATCTTAGTTGACACCATCGATTTCCCTTTACACACCTAAATATCTTAATTTTTTTGAAATTGTTGGGAGTAGTAGATTCTTGTATTAAGTGAAAAATCTAAAGGAAACCTTTTCTACCACTATAATTTCCAACCTAATAGTAGGTTTCATTACCTACAAGTTGAAAACAAAAGAGATTTCAAAGAAATATCAAAAGAAAAGAAAACTAAAAGAGAAAAAAAATCAACTCTTTATGTGATCCAAAATATCTCTACCAAGGCTATAGACACCTTTTTGGTAGTAGATCTATGTTTGGGGGAATTGCAAAGATAACCTTTCTGGGAATATGGACACTTGACTGGCAGCAAGACTCTATCCAAGGTTGGCTTAAAAGGTAAATTAAACTATGTAGGTTAATGCAAGTAATTCTTATTTTTCCACTTATCCAATGAAATGAATGAACCACATGCACACACCTAAGTTCCTTCGATAAGTTTTTTTTATCCTTTCCAAACTTATTGTTCTATGGTTGGATTGATATCAATTTTTCATTCATGTAAATTAGAAATTGTATTTGAATTTTTCTTTATTTTCAAAATTCTTGTGATTTTTGTTTTCCATCCGGTGGCTAGTTCTTGTGTAGTCTTCAAAACATGCCCTATTTTTTCTCCAACAAAATGAGGACCCCTATTTTTATTTTCTTTTTCTTGTTTTGGTGGTAAAGGAAAAGTCCCATAAAGTCTCCAAACTCCAGCTTCAGTCTCTCAACTGACTCAAATATTATTGTCAATGGATAAAGCATCAAAAGTTAGCTTAGTTTTCCTTTTAATTTTTTTTCAAATTTGTTAAACAAGGAAGTTATAGCTTAGTGTGTTAGATTTTGTGAGAAGTGAGAACTGAGCCAGGATCTGATGTCAGTCATAGATCACATGCAAATTCACTCAATAGATGATCAAAGATCAAAATAGTAGAATGAAGAGAAATCTAAAATGAGAGAAAAATAGAGACAAGGAAAGAGAAATTGTAGAATACTCTCAATACTCCCACTGAGCGATCACCAAACTAGCCAAACTAGTGGAGGTGAGAGGAGAGTGCTCAATATATAGCAAAATAGGGCATGCACATCCAAGAGGTGCATTAACTCCTACTACCCATAAAAGGTGGGAGGTTTTACCTACTTGGGAAATGCCAAAACATGTGGCATAACCTCCTCAAGTGAAGACAAGAGAGAGGTGGCACATAAAGCCAAAAGAGAGTGAGAAACCCAACTACCCCATAAACTACTCAGGTAAATACAAAATAGTGGTTATGAGAGGTGGCACAACAAGCCAAAAGAGAGTGTATAACTCAACCAACCATGTATGGGAGAGAGTGACACATGTAGATGTATTTTTCCACATGTCCTCATATTACTACATCTAATAAACCTAAGAAAGCTTAAATAATAATGTGTAGGAAAAAGAAATACACCCTAACATAAGGAAAATAAAAAACCTACACTAGCACCCCCCTTAAGCGTAGCTTAGGTGGGTGAAAAGATGGGTCCTAAAAAATGAAGCCATGTTAATTACCCATGTACATAGAGATCCCCCCCATAAGAAGAAGCACCCCCCAAAAAAGAGGAATAGCCCCCCCTAAATAGAGAGAGAAAATACCCCCCAAAGTAGAGAGAGTAGAAATGAAGTGGAAGGACAAAGAATCCCCCCAAATATGGTCCATGATCATCGAACAACATTCCTCCATTTAAGAAGAAACACAACGAAAGGTGTATGCACACTTTCTTCCAAGTCCTAAAAGGAATATGTAGGAAGAAAGTGCATAATGAATGACATCTTTGAAGTCAGATCAAGTATCCCCATGTCGATGCTGAAAGTTGCCACAATCAAATTAGACGTTCTAGGCCACACTGCTAAAGATGACAAATTAGAATCTCCTAGAGACTGATGTAGAGCATAATCTAAAGACTCAAATATCTCCTTTGAAGAAGTCTCCTCCAAATGCTGATCCAAAGTATCCATACTCATATTAAATTGTGATGAATGATCATGTAGAGAATGAACAAGAGGGTCAAGGTGTTCCCTCACAACAACTAAAGAAGAATCAACTTCATTAAAGAGAAGGTGAATATCATCATTAGTTTCCCCCAAATTTGTAATATGTGTCTCTATAAACAAGTCTGAAATACCTGTCAAGAGATCATCCAAAGTTGAATTTGAAAGACAATGAATGTCCTGCTGCAAAGAATCATTGGAAACTTTCAAAGAAGCAACACTTGAATTTGAAGTATCAACAGTAGATGGTGATGGGGTACCAATGAATTGATCATCCACAAAAGCTGCATCCACACAAGATGGGGAAACACAAGTCTCAATATCATCCACAATAGCTTGGTTCTCCAAGGAAATATCACTTTTAGACAAAGATCTAATGTCTCCATACAATTGCTGAATGATGGTCCAAGTAGTGAAAGGACACTTAGTGTGCTCTATATGATGTAGAATATCCTCATGAATGGTAAGAAATATTAGTCCATAGACCATGCCATTGTTGTTAAACCATTCATTCTTCTGATCATAGTCACTTGGCTCAGGAACGATTCCAAGGAGATAGGGCAGTAGATCCTGCTCAAGGAAATGATTCTTTATCCCTTGTTTCTAGGACAAATAGTTCTCTAAGTTAACTTGAAACAGAAAGATGTAAATAATTTTTAAGAGACATGCTTAAACCCCCATAAATGGAACTTTATCTTAGTTCGTGATTACAAATTGTTTGTATAATCCCCCCAAGATTGGTACAAAAATCCACTTTAAGTTAATGCAAAAAGAGACATCAAGAGACACCCCCTTTTCCACTCAAAGAAAGAACCCCCCCAAGCAAATATAATTTGGCACTTTATAATTGATGCATTTACAACTTCCACTTGCAATAATACTTAGTGGTCTTGATCTCAATGCTTTACAAAATTCTCACACATTGGGTGTATGTTGAAAGTATAAAACTGGAGCCAATCCAAGTGAAAATAACAACACCACTACAATCTACTAAAAAAATCACACACTTTCAAAAAAAGAATCACCTCAATCCGCGATCGTATGAGAAAGTTATGAGTCTCTGAAGTTCCCAAAACAAGAATTGTGTATTGTCATGGGTGAGAATTTGCAATTTCTAAAAAATCACTACATCAAAACCAAAAAAATGCTTGCACTGGTGCAAAGAGCATGAGAAAATAGTCCAAATAAAAAAAAATTGCTTGAGAAACAAAGTCAGTATGAGTGAGAACGAATCGTTTGAAAATTGCCTTCAAATCTGCATTTGTCAACAGAGAGGGGGTCTGCTGAAACATTTTGAGTCAATTTCTGCAAAATGTATAACTTGCATGCAAAAACTAGCAATGACCCAGATGGTTTTTTTTGATGTGAACAAAACCTAGATGGCTGTTTTTTTGTAAATTGTACAAAAAATATGGATCTAGTGTAAAATAATGCTCCCAGCAACAAAAGAATGACTCTAGAAATGAAAAAAATGGTTTATAAAGGCTCAACCAACTACCTAAGTCAAGAAGAGGCATGCTAAAACCTACAATTTTAACAAGATCTTCATAAATCCTTTCAGATTCTTCAGATCATTCGAAAACTTAAGAGAAGAGCATACAAGATTTTGAAGAAAATTGCAACAAAGCTTATTAGCCCCCCAAAATCTCTCAAAAAATCAGAAAAAAAAGAGCTATACTAGACAACATGACTCTAATACCATGTTAGATTCTGTGAGAAGTGAGAACCAAGCTAGGATCTGATGTCGGTCATAGATCACATGCAATTTCACTTAACAAATGATCGAAGATCAAAATAGCAGAATGAAGGGAAATTTGAAATGAGAGAAAAATAGAGACAAGGCAAGAGAAATTGTAGAATACTCTTAATTTACTCCCACCGAGCGATCACCAAACTGCTGAACTAGTGGAGGTGAGAGGAGAGTGCTTAATATATAACAAAATAGGGGCATGCACATCCAAGAGGTGCAATAACTCTTACTACCCATAAAAGGTGGGAGGTTTTACCTACTTGGGAAATGTCAAAACATGTGGCATAACCTCCTCAAGTGAAGACAGGAGAGAGGTGGCACATAAAGCCAAAAGAGGGTGAGAAACCCAACTACCCCATAAAATACTCAGGTAAATACAAAATAGTGGTTATGAGAGGTGGCACAACAAGTCAAAAGAGAGTGTGTAACTCAACTACCCATGTATGGGAGAGAATGACACATTTAGCTATTGTATTTTTCCACATGTCCTCATATTACCACATCTAATAAACCTAAGCAAGCTTAAATAATAATGTGTAGGAAAAAGAAATACCCCTTAACATAAGGAAAATAAAAAACTTACACTAACAAAGTGGGTGTTTTTCATCCTAATAGAACAAATTTTTGGTTTACTATGATCTTTCTAAAGTTTCCAATAGGAAAAAGAAATACCCCCTAACATAAGGAAAATAAAAAACTTACACTAACAAAGTGGGTGTTTTTCATCCTACTAGAATACATTTTTGGTTCACTATGATCTTTCTAAAGTTTCCAATTCAGTTAAGAGTTCTTGCATAAAGCTATGTTGCATTAAGACCGGGAAATAAAATATTGTTGGATGCCAAACTTCTGAATATAAGTCATTTTATTAGACTTGATATGGTCATCAAATTTAGTTTAAACTTAGTGAAGATTCATGGCCTAAGTGAATTGAAATCTTAATCACTAAACTTCTTGTTCATTTGGATATGCTCACTATTTCCAATTCACATAAAAATACCCATAATTGCAAAATTTTCAATCAAAAATGATTTTTTTTTTTGGGACCTTATAGTCAGACCTTCGAGTGCAAAATAAGAATGATTCAAGTTTAATTATTTTATGGAGCTCTAAGATCCAACTAAACTAGATATGTAAGGGAAAATAAATTTTCTAGTTCACTTACAATTTCCCACAACTTTACAATCATGATGTCATGTTGATGTATATTACGAGCATTTCATCCCCAAGTGAACTACACCTATTTGAATCTAAGCTTCTAGTTCACTTCATTTCTCTTGCAATCGTAGATTCAATGACACCATCAACAAGTCATGGTTACATAATCATATTTTATCAATTGAAAATAATCTTCAATAGAATGATATCATCTTCCTTGAGGATGACATCATTAGTAGGGATTTTCATTTGAAACCTATATTAAGTTTTAATATTTCCATATCCCTTATAATTTCTCGCATTAGATAGCTACTGAATTATTAATAATTGCAAGAAAATGCCCCCCAACTACCTCAATGCTAAAATTAGTAAGAGATGACCATTGGAATTTGAATTTAACATGCAATCTTGGAAAGGTCAGTAATGGAGAAATGCAAAAAAGGATTCTCAAGTTGGACTTAGACATAAAAATAAATTTGCTAAAGTTTACTTGAAATATTTAAAAATATCTTCCTGTTGGATTCAATTAATGTTCACCTACTACATAATTGAATTGAATGCAATTCTTTCTTTTCTTATTTTCTTTACTTTAAAATCATTTTATCTTGATAATATTGATACCAAAAGAAAATTTGAAGAGTGAAGGAGAATTGAAGAGAAAAACATAGAGAACAAAGTGAATTTGAAGGAAAACATTGTGGATTGGATGGACATGTGTTTCATTTTCACATAGGTTTGACAAGTATCAAGATAATATGATATGCATTTAATCAAAGCTATAATGTAAATTCTCAATTGGGTTGAAATTTTTGTTTTTAATCACATCAATTTTGGAATTATTTGATTTTACCCAATTATGGTAAAGTAAATTTCTTTTACTATAGTAAAAATAATTCCGTCATGGTAAAATTTCAAAACCCCATTAGAACAAAAATTAACCTAAACCCTAGTTAAACAAGTTAGGGTAATTGCAGATTTTCTTTTGAATTATCAAGATCAATGAGAAAAAAGAGCTAAGGATATGAGGTATCAATTTCAAGGAGTGACTTATTAGTCAGAGATTTGGCCTAGGTTTAGTATGATTTCTGAAACCACTCTAGGGAACATTGACATGGATGAGTTTCATGCAAGAATTACGATAGAGAACACTAATACAGAGGAAAATAACATAGCAAGAAGTAGATTGCACAAGGTCGTGAGGTTTCCAATTTCAATGGAGTCTCTATAATTAATATTAGAATACATTCATAGATACGATTCAAATAAGACTCTGATAATTCATGAGGGAAGGGTATATGCAAAGTTGACTCTAGAGGGTATTACCAATATATTCAACATTCCAATGCACCTAGTGATGAATCCTTTTGAGAAAGAAAAGTTTGTGAATGAGTATAAGGGAAATGAGGAGAAGTGAAAAAGGTTTTTGTACACTGCATGTATGTTAGATGACTACAAACCAAAGGTAATCTCAAAGATTCCCAAAACATTATATAGAAGTGATTTTAAGAATGAGATAAGTGATATAATCACTCTTCTGAGAAAAGTGGCTAGACTGCCCTTTTCAAGGGTCCTTTAACCGTGGATGTATGGGTTCATTAAAATTGTGAAAGATGGAACTGGTATGATTATTGGGCACAAGATACATTAGCAATTCCATTCATGAGAAATTGGTTAATTGGAGGAAAAATAAATTATAGTTCTATCCAACCTCTTATGTTATATATTCATGTCCTGCTAAGACACAATTTTTTGGATTAACTAATAAAGGTGTATTTGGTAACATGGTCTTGGTCAAAATTTAGCTTATAAATACTATCCTCATATTGAATTGAAATAATCAATTCAAAATGATTGAAGAGTAAATTGTTCTTTCATAATGTGGTTGGTTAGAATTGTTAGCATAAATAGAGTCATTACCTAGTTAGCTAATCACCTTTCTAGGATTGACCTATTCACACCTAGCTTAAGTTTACTTAGGTTTATTTTTCTTTTTTATCACTTTATATAGTTGAGACATGTATCCTCATGACTTGAGACACCTATTATAACTTGCTCACACACTTTTCAAATGATCTCACAAGTGTCCCATCTTTGGAGGGTTAGTCAGTAGTTCAGTCCTACCTTCATATCTCATCATCCTTCCCTATATATGCAAGGCTTGATCATTGTATTTACACCCTCATTTTATATATTGATAGACATACTATTGTGCTTATTTTTTTCACTTGTGGAAGTTTGTTTCATGCTCTTGATCTTGGGATTCTCCAACTGGTATGAGAGCCATGAGAGCATGTTCCTTCCCACATCAAGGTGACTCCCACACATATCCCTATCAATAGAGCTTTGTGGAGCCAAAATAATATCAACACTACGTCTAGAAGGATTGGGAAATGAAAAATACCTTTTGTTTTATTAATTTTGGTAACTTTAAATTTTTGTAATTTTTTGGGCCTTTGTGTCGATTGTACAAAAAATGTAAGAATTTTTTTTTTTAATAATAAGAGGGCTAGTTTTTCCCTCTTCCCATTTGGTCAATTGGTCAAAATTGTAGTTTTTTGGTTCAATTTGGCCTATTTCACACATTTTGTTTATTTCAGCTTATTTGTAGGGACCCAACATTAGTGGCATTGATAATGAAAGGCCTATTTACAAGAATATTTGGCCTATCCAACCTTGTTGGAGGTTTTCCATTGTTTTGTTATGGATAAAATTTACTATTTTGAGGGTTTTTTGTAGCTATACATGGCTTGATTCATTGATATCAAGATTCTAGTGATTTATTCTTAAAGGTCCAGCCTCATAATTCATACACAATTACCAAGTGGCCTATCATCGATTGGTAACCACTCTAGGTTCTCTATAAGGAGGCATTATTAGTATTACCTACATTTATTTGTTTGACCTACTCAATACCTCTACATAGAAACACCAAGCGACATATAATTTGCATGTGGATAAAATTTACTATTTTGATTAGGGTGAAATTTTTGAAAATATGAAACAATTAAATCATCTAACAAGCAAATGATCTCTTGAGGGAGTTGGTGCAAATGGAATGATGGAATTACCCTTTCGCTCCTTGAATGCAAATGTTGATTGAAGATGATTGATCCACTTGATGAAGACTTTGAATGTATGCTCCAAGCTAAAATCTGCAAAAAAACCTAGCTATGATTCAATGAGATGGATGAGAATTGCTAAGTGTTTTAGCATGGTAACTTTGCTTGAAATGTGGATGATCAAATGCATGGTGAAGCATTCTATTTATAGAGATGTTGAAATGGAAACAAAGCCAAGAATTAGACAGTAATGGGACAAGATTCAACCAATGACTATGGTACTTGTCCAGCATGTGATTGTTAGAATGACCGTAAGTTTTGACAAATGTGCCAATAAATGCATTTTTGAATTTGAATTTTGAAAGAACATGTAAGAGGGAAGAAATTACTGCATTAAATGCCACTTGGCTCAGGTAGGGACATGTAAAGAGATCTTAAATGCCTTGTTGGAAGGGACTTATTCCCTCTTGGTTTGAATTCAAGTGGGGAATATTCCTTAAAAGATGCTGAAGGAAAATAGAAATTTAATAAATCAAATAAGTCTATTTTCATGTGCAAGTTGCAAAATCTAGAGGATTTGATGGATTAAGATTAAATTAATGAGTTGATTAATTTAAGGGATATTGATTTGACAATTTGATTTAGATTTTTGGATTAATTTAAATAAAAAGAGGAATGATAAGAGGCTAATTAAATAAAGATTTTGATTTATTTAATTAAAGGGATAGTGTTTAAATTCGTCAGTAAAGGTTTTAATTTATTTAATTTATGAGATAGACTAGAGATTTAATCAAATAAATTGATTATTTAATTAAATGAGGATAATTAGATGAGGATGAATTGATTTAATTAACGAGGAAGTGACAATTGAACCACGTCATTTGTTAAGAGGCCTTGAATATTGATGAATTTAATCAAATAAGGGATTTGATTAAACAGTTAGACCGAGGGATGATTTAGGAAGAAACGATGTTAGTAGATCAGAGTGAGATGCGCAATGTCAACTTGTACATTTTGCGTGTCTACAGCATGTGACATCAAAATGTTTTTTTCCTTCATAGGAAATATATTGTGGCCCCATTCTTTGTTCTTTGCGACTATATTAACAAGGAAACATTATTTGGTAGTACCATTGAAGAAAACCAACAATAGACCAGTACCACAAAGTAAGGAGGAATTTGTTGAATACCTAGAATATTGAGAGGGGGGTGTATTAGTATTCCTTTAAACCATTTGATCATATACTATCCAATTAACAAAACATATCTAACTGCAATGATGAATTAAATCATGAAACAAGCACAAGATCACATGACACATGAACACTGGGATTTTTACATGGAAAATGTTAAAAGTGAAAAACCACGATGATGATTAGCTTACAATATATTATAACCGGTTATAAGATATTACAAAGGCTCACTTCTAGGACACATTGTCTAATAGGGCTCATAGCGACAAAAAGATAAAAAATAGAAATGGCCACACAACTAGGATGTGAACTGATACAAAATACACCTTCCCTGTGTTGAATTTAGTTCCTTTGAAGCTTTGAATACAAAACCCTACTCTGCTTTACAGTCACTCAATATTCACAATATGTCTCCAATAATTCTAATCATTTACACACAAAATTCACATATTCGCATTATATCACATCTCATATCTCTCCTACATTCTCAAAAAAGTCTTATATATACCCAATACATCTACATACATTAATCAGGTTGGCCTAATTAGATGTAGCCCAAAAATTAGATCAAAAATTCCTTGTTGGCTCCACACTTGAATCAAAACATCTTTTCACTTAAACCAAATGTGCAACACTTGATTTAGGTTGGCGTGGATCTAAAATAGATCTCACTAATATCCACAATACATATTTAATCTCCACAACATATATCAAGCATTAGGTCGGCCATGAATTGGACCTAATAAAAATATTCCAATTAATCAATCACCAATGATCCATCTATTCATCTAATCACTCGCCATCTGGAATATATAGTGTATTGATACCTGTAAGAAATCTCCCAAAATTGTAAAGACTGATTCCAATCACTGGAGGAACACAGATCAGATTACTCATACCCATTTACACTATATAAAGTCAAAATTGAATGCCAAACTACTGTCAATTATAACTTTAAAACTATTCATCCAAACCAACTGAAATATTGATCATAGATGCACATAGTAGTTAGGAATAACATTTTATGACCTCATAAGTATATCTTATTACTTGAGCAATTACAAACCAAAATACTAGATTAAGATATGTTCATTATGTTCACGGAATCAAAGTATATATCAACAATCAATATTGACATCAATGACAACACATTAAAGGGTTTCTTCTTCATTCTTTCAACATATTTTCACCACTAGGGTTGGAATTGATTATCATTTTCTGTCCAAAATCCTATTTACAATGTAGGTTGTGCCATATTGTTTGGAATCACTGGTGTGGAGTCTTCATAAGTGCCAAAGATTTTATTCAAGTCATGGCCTCTCTAGGCATTTGCAAATTTGCACATGCTAGTTTGTAAAAGGCCACATAAGAGAGGAGAACAATTTTTTTTTAGGCTTGTTCAATGAGTGGTGCCTCCAATGACTCTCTACCTATTTTCATACTTCACCCCACACAACTTGCCTCATTATTGCCTAAGGTGATTGGCAAATTATTCTTCAATCTCATACCCCAAAGACCCATTCTCACCTCAACACTTGGTGAGAAGACCCCTTCAACCACACATTTGTTGACCACCAAATATTTATTTGGTCTCAATTTTTCTAACTATCAAATTTTTAAATTGTAGCTAGTTAATTGTTTGATTGACCATAAAGTGTCAAAAATGGGGGCTTTTTTTTGTTTTTGAATAACTTTCAAACATGGGTGTTTTTTCAAGTGTGAATAGTCGATGGAAATTTTCTTCTATCATCGACATTTTAGCATTGAGACAATTTAAAAATTATATCTTTTTAATGCATTTTTAACCTCCAAACATTAGCATTTTTTGTATAATTTTTGATGGGGCATAACTTTCACACTGTTTGTTGAAAATTCACGTTTTTTTGAAATTCATCATAATTTTACAAGGATTCTAGATTTGTAGTCAGAAATTAAGTTTTTGAAAGCCTATTTTTCACTATTTGTAAAAATATTTGTGAATTATAAATGAATGATTTGGCTTCCAAACTTAACTAAAACTTGTAAATCTTGTCTTGCATCTATTTTTTTTTTGGGGGGGGGTCTACATTCAAATGTAGTACAATTTTGGGGGATTTGGTAAGGCACAATTCAAGTACCTTGTGTGTGCATCATGGATCAAAAAATTGATTTTCTATCACCACATAAGTTCTACACATGGAAATTCAAAGTACAACAACTAATTTAATCTAAGGGATTATGAAAAATGATCAATAGACAACAACTATAGTTTACTAGAGATTTTAAACAACTTACTTATCAAAAAAATTTAGATGAGGTGATGGACATAATTGGTGTCCATGTTTTTGATAACTTGCAATTCCATAAATATTTTAGAATGTATAACTCCTAAGAAAATGTGGGACAATATTAAAGTTCTCTTTGGTACAATTGATGAGTTCAAAATACAAGAATTGGATGCTAAAGTAACAAAATTGTCTCTTGATTCATTTCCATCTATTGAATATTTATTAGTATAATTTAAGTCTTTGCTTTCTAGACTTAAGGGTTGTGGTAAAAGAATGTGTCTTCTTTATTTTGTCATAGTTAATAGGTCCTTATCAGATATTTTCTTCTTTCTTTTACTCTACCAAGGATGTTCTTGGAAAAAAAATGTAATGCCTTCTTTTGAACAATTTTATGATAGAATCACAAGAGAAAAATATAAATAAATCTCCATGGATGTTATCACCTCTTCAAAAATTCAAGAATTATTTTCTCAATCATTTAAGGGAGAGAAACAAACTAAGGATTAGGCTAAGGGATCAAAATCAGACAATTCATTAGATTCATCTCTCTCATCAATAGGAAAAATTCTAAGGAGAAGCTCAAATGTACTTATTGTAAGATACTATGGCATGAAGAACACCAATATTAAAAAAGGAAATTAATGACTTGAAGAATATTATTCAACAAACTCAAATTAAATTTCCTACATCTAAGACAACAGTTCTTCCCTTTCTGCATCCACATCAACCGTATATTCAGGAAGGGGTACGAATAAGGGTATGACACTCATTGCTTCTACAAACAACACATCACACAAGTGGCTTCTTGATTATGGGGTATCACAACACATGGTTGCATCTAAGGAGCTATTTTCTAGATTTGAGTCTTGTTCATTCCCACCAATATTGATGATGAATAATACCTATATGCTAGCTCTTAGAAAATTATCTATTGAAATTGGAGAAGGAACACTCAATGATGTACTTTATGTACCTTATCCAATAATATCCTTTCCATTTGTCGCATTAAACATAGTGGCATAGGAAAAAAATGATTTCACAACACATTCCATGATCATTAAAGATTTGTGGAGTAGAAACACCATTCCCATGGGTCATGTTGATCACAATTCCAAATTGTATTCCTTTTCTTCCTTTTGTTCTATTGACTTTGATGATGGTTTGAGTATAGATGACATTGATATCTTCAACATGTATAAGGAGATAAATTTTGGCTAGTTGAACCTTGGAATTCTATCCTCCTCTTTAGCTCATTCACCTTACACTGATACCACATATCCTTCATATTTTGCTTCTTCAGTATTGAGTATTCCTACATCATTGGTTTCTCATGATTAAGGGCAACAAGATATTTAGAGTTGTGTTTCCACTATAGTTGAATGGGATGATTACTTACATGACATATAAATTTTTTTTAGTGAATCCCATTTTATAGAGTTGGAAAACACCTTTGATGACAACCACATCAATTTTGTTCTCAACCTATCTACATCTTTGTTTTTTGTTCTACATCAACCTTCACATGGAACATTTAAGAAACTTTTAGATATTTCACCATTGTATTTAGATCTTGTGCATCATTCAAAGGAATATTATTCTCACATGGGAAGATATCATGCACCTATCTATAGTTCATCTTCTTTCATGAGGAAGAAATGTTGTTCAACATCCAAGTATCACATTTTGCATTATTCTTTGAGCATCACTTAATACTATAGGTTCTATGATCTTATGGGGGCTCCATAGTCTCTCTTTATCTCTCATATGAGGGGAAAATTTATTGTACTTATGTGATATAAATAGTCCTTGGGGGGTCATCATGAGTCCTATCTTCTTCACTTGTACATTTTATTGTATTTGCATCATTTCTCTTTTGGAGAGGGGGTTTTATTCCCTACTGGGTTTTTCTCCTTTACTCCAATTTATGAGATATTTGTACATTAGTACCTAACATGGCCTAGTAGCTAAGAATCATCATTAGTGCATACATTACTCCCTAAGTTGTACTTAAGGGGGGGTGTTAGAGTAAATAGAGTCATTATCATACATATTTATCTAATAACCTTTCTAGGATTGACCTATTCACACCCAACTTAAGTTTACTTAGGTTCCTTTTGATTTTGTCTCAGTTCATATGATTGAGACATGTTTCCTCGTGACTTGAGACACCTATTGAAACTTTCTAACATATTTTTCAAGTGAGATTACAAGTGTCCCACATTTGGAGGGTTAGTAAGTAGTTCGGTCCTACCTTCCTACCTCCTCATCCTTGCCTATATATGAAAGGCTTGATCATTGTATTTACACACTCTCATTTTGTATACTGATAGACATACTATTGTGCTTATTTTTTTTTAATTATGAAAGTTTATTTCATGCTCTTGATCTGGAAATTCTCCAACAAGAACCATTGAAGAGGATAAAGTGAAAATAATTTATGTAGATGCAAAAAGTACAATTCACCCACATGGAAGTTGGTTTATACAATTTTCTAAGTTAAACTACATAAGGATATAAGGATTTACAAGAAATCCACTCATGCTACCTTGTTAAATCCTACTAATAAGATAATTATACAATAATTCTTAAGGAATATTATAGAATCTCATGAAGCTTTTGAGGCGTTGCACAAAGGTGGGAGTGTTAAATTTCCAATTAACACAATATGGTACAAATGTAATGCAATGGTAAACTCCAAAGAATTTGAGAAGGAATTATAGTTGCTGGGATTGAAACCATTTTAATTGTAAAGAAAAATTTATGATCCTTATCATAGAATGGAAAGGAACATAAATAAGAAGATTACGCATGAATCTCACATAGTGGACTTTTGGGTTGATTGTGTAGATGATTATGAGGTTAGGAAAATACAGTATCATAGGTTGACCTTAAAGCATATGATGACCTTGGGTACTCATGATGTAACTCCTCATATAAAGGACGGTGATGAAAATATATTGCATCCAAACTATGAAGGAAACATAATTTTTGATCAAAACCTTCCTGATGTAGACTAGTCTCAACCAAAAGTTACATATATTAAAGAAATATCTAGACATATATCTTAGAAGCAATTAAAGTATGGTTGAACCAATCTACCCAAGCAATGAGGTTAAAATGGATAGCTATTACATACCCTAGTAATAAGTGAAAGATAAAATCCCATGATGATATATACTTTGATGATTGTTTAGTAAAGATTTAAGAAGGGTAGAAGAATCCTAGGAAATGGAGGAAGAGAAGTTGGTGGAATGGGAAAAATAAATCTTCTAAA
>VDFB02022878.1:0-24719 GCA_007258455.2 Sequoia sempervirens | reverse complement strand
AATGTAAGAGCTAGGAAACTATCCTATATGCATGCTAATGGAAATAGTATATCAAAGTAGTTATAACTTTAATTTTATCTCTAAGATACTAATTTAAACACTTTGCACATATCCAAGAGAGTGGAGGTTACAAGTTTGAATTATTTTATGACAATGCAAAGGAGGAGAAGTTGTAAATATCAAGGATCCATCCCCTCATTGTCTTGCTAGAGCATTAAAAGGAGTCAAACTAGGTGATTTAGTCCCCAAGTCTCCAAGGAGAGTTGACCAAGTGGTTTCAAATAAATATTCACATTTATATCCAAAGATAACATGCCCTAAATTCCCTCATAACATTAGATATGAAAAAAATAAGATTCCTTGAGATCATTCATAGATAAAGGTTTGAAGGCATGCCTTGTTGGTCACAAGGCAAGTTACAAACCACATTGATTTCAAGTCTAACCAACTCTCTCATAAATATTATAAGAATTTTAGGATTTAAATAAAAAACATAGACTAAAACATGGTCATTCATCATCAAATGCAAGAAGAATAAATGCAGTCCTTTATTCCCAATGGTTTATGCTCATTACATACAATCTAGTATCTAAAACAACTTCCCATTCATTCTACAGAGGTTTACAACACATATCACATAAGGCCTTCAAATAACGGCATGGTTGCATTCTCCTCTGACACTATCTGATACTCTACTTGTTTTTTGGTTGATCAAAGACACCAACATTAAATCACATCCTCTGAGCACTTGTTCGCATGTCTCTCCACAAATATGAACCCCAATTTTCCCTTCACCATCAACCCCTTTAACATCAACCCCTATTTTAGCATCCATTCCCCTTCACATACTCGTCCACCCTTCCAACTACCAACCAGCAACAGTTACAATAACAAAGTGATAATTATTGATTTATCTAGGAGAGTTAACCATGAAGCATAACAAAATAGTATGAAACATATTACACTAAACAAGAATTGAATCTACTAAACTAAAAGACATAATAAAAACCAAATAGAAATGAAAGATGAGAGCGATGCTTTGAATTAAAATCCCTAGGTAGGAAAATTTTCATTAGCTCCTACTCATGAGATATACAACAAAATAACCCAAGTGAGAGAGCTCAGATTCGGTGAGCCAAGAAGGATCTTCCACTAGATAATCACTCCACTTCACTAGATATCTGAAGTACTCATGTCTTTAGGTCTTCTTCCATAGTTATGTATCAAGAATGCATTTGATGTCTTGTAGAGAAGATGAAACACCTTCTTGTTTCTCAATATTCAAAGACTTGGTCTCTACTGCATCATCTTCAACACCTGCCTTATAAAGATACAACTATGCTACATTAAAAATAGGTGAAATACCAAGGTTAGAAGGTAGAGATATCTCATATGCATTATCTAAAAAATATTCAAAGAAATTTGTAGGGTCCTATCTTTTTCATTTTTAGTTTTTGGGACTCTCCTTTGGGAAATATTTCCTTCGGAAGGTGATTCAATACAAGGTCTCCAACCTAAAAATGTATCTACCTCATCTTTTTATCAGCATTTTGTTTAAATTTATTATTACTCCCCTCCATATTTTTCTTCACCTCTTCATGGAGATCATGGATGAGTTTAGAAAAATCTTCACCTATTATACTTCGCCTTTCCATATTTCCAAGGTCTCTCAACTCATTCACCCCTCTTGGATGTAAACCATACACAACATAGAATGGACTAAATCCAACACTTTGATTAGGAGAATCATTAAATGCAAACTCAACATGAGCCAAATATAGATCCTAATTACCTAGTTTTTTCCTAGCAATACACCTCAACATGTTTCCAAGACTTTGATTAAAAACTTTGGTCCTCCCATCCATTTGGGGGTGATAAGAAGAACTAAAATTTAGATTAGTTCTAGGCAATTTCTTCCATAGAGTCCTCCCAAAATGACCCATAAACTTAGCATCCCTATCAGAGATTATACTTTTAGGAATCTCGTGCAATCTCATTACTTCTTTGAAGAACAAATTTGCAATGTTAGTGGCATCACTAGTTTCTTACAAGGTATAAAATGCACCATTTTTTAGAACCTATCTACCACAACAAAAATTGAATCATTTCCCCTATGTGTACGTGGAAAACCCAACACAAAGTCCATACTCACTGAATCCCAAGGCTTAGTTAGAACTAGAAGTGCATAAAGTAGCATGTTGACAAATACTACACCTTTCAATATATCTCCTCACATCCACTTGCATCTTTGGCCAAAAATAAGGAGTTCCCAACTAAAAATAAGTCTTATCCTGTCCAAAGTGACTAGCAAGACTACCATAATGCTTTTCCTTCAACAAATTGTCTCTCATGGACCATTTAGGAATGCATAATTTATTTCCCTTGAACAAAAAACCTTCTTGAATCATATAATTCACCCATGGCTCTCTATTCCTACAAATAGGATCATTGCAAGCTACAAATACTTCGTTTAAATCTGCATCCTCTACATACAACTATTTCAAACTTTCAAAGCCCACACTATTAGTTTGTATTTCACATAGCAAAAAATTATTTCTACTCAAAGTGTTAGCAACCTTATTAATTTGTCCACTTTTATTCTTCAAAACAAAATTAAAACCTTAGAGATAGTCAACCTACTTGGAATGTCTTTGATTCAATTTGTGTTGCTTGTTGATCAACTGCAAATCATGGTTATCTACAAATCATGGTTATCTTTGTATACAATGAACTCTTTAGGAAGAAAATAACATCTCCATTTCTTTAAAGATTGAACTAAAGCATAGAATTCCAGATTATAAGAAGAGTAGTTCCTTTTTTTATGATTTAGTTTCTCACTAAAGAATGCTACTACTTTACCTTCTTGACTTAGGACAACCCCAATAACCAACCCACTAGCATCACACTCTACTTGAAACACTTTTCCAAAATCAAGAAAAGCAAGAATGGGATGTTCACTCACCTTTTGATTCAAAAATTTAAAATTATCTTCAATATTCCTAGTCCACTCAAATGGCCTCTTATTCCCCCTTATAGTCTCAAGAAAAGGTGCTACCAAGTGACTAAAACTTCTAATAAATTTTCTATAAAAACTTGTGAGCCTATGAAAGCTCCTTCCCTCCATTACATTTTTAGGAGTTGGTCAATCTAGGATGGCTTGTAACTTCTCTTTGTCCATATCCAATCCCTCCTTTGACACCAAAAATCACAAATAAACTAGTTCGGTCTACATAAATACACACTTTTTTCATATTTATCTGCAACTTCTCCACTTGAAGTCTCTTCAATACCTACCTCAAATGCTCAAGATGCTCCTACTTAAACTTGCTAAACACCAAAATGTCATCCAAGTATACAATCAAAAATTTACCAATGAATGGTTTCAAAACCTCATTCACGAGTCGCATAAAAGTGCTAGGTGCATTCAACAATCCAAAAGTCACAACAAGCCAGTCATACAAACCATAACTAGTCTTAAAGGTCATCTTCCATGTTAGAAACCAAGATCTGATTGCAAACCAGAAAAATCACCTTCCACAAAAGAGAAAAATGAAAAAGTAGAGATTTGCAAGCAATGTGCAAATTGATATATTCAAAGTACAAATAATTAAAAAAGATAATTTGCTTTATAAAAAAAAAGATCCATAAACCTAATCTTATCTTGAGCAACAAGATAGCTCAACAAGATAAGGATAAAACCTATAACTTAGGAATTAAATATGCCTAAGTAAACTTATGCAAAGTGTAATTAAATATTAATTACACCAACACCCCCCCATAAGTGCAACTTAGGGAGAAGTAGATTATTATGCAAATATGAGTCCCGACAACAAGGCCTAATTAGGTACTCATGTACAAATGTAAAGAGTGAAAATGGAAACATCTAACTTTTGAGGCTGAAAAAGATATCAGAAGAGAAAAACTAGAAAATCACACCTACACTATTGTGTAGAGTGTCGAAACATATTTTTGATGATATCTTGTTTGCAAAAAAAGGATGTCGTATGCCCAAGTTATGCCCATTTCAGTGAAAGTTGTCCAAAAATGTCTGATTTGGTCCCCAAAAGCCCTCAGGGGATAAAAAAATAAGGCCCTTGGTCACCTGGGTGGACCAGGGGCTAAAGTGCAGGGAGCGGTGACGAAGCCCCCGGTCATCCATATGACTAGGGTTAGGGCTGGCAGACCTGGTAGGGGTCTAATCTAGGCACTTGGTCACCCATAGGACCCTGATGCTTTGTTTTAAGCCCACAGGGGTTGAGGATCAGTGGAGCCCGTGATCACATAGATGACCACCGTGGAGCTCACGAGGGCTGAATGTAGTGAGTAGATCTCTAGTGGTGACCTCCAGCGGTAGTGGGTGATAGGCGGTGGCTCAACGGAGAATGCAGGTGACTGACGGATGGCTAGTGGCCGCCCGATGGTGTGGCAGTGGCTGCCTAGTGGTGCGCAGGCAATGCAACCAAATATACTAGTTGTGCAGATTTTTATTCAAAAATTGTGACTTTGTAAAAAAATTTTGATATTTTTTCGATATTTGAGCCTTGAAAACTATCCCTGGGGGTCGTACGGCCCTTGGGAAAAAAACTTTTGTCTCTCCTAACGAATGTGTCCAAATCGGATAAACTTTATATGAAAATAGGGGTTTTTGGGCACTGCGAATCCAACAACGAGGTCCGTTTAGGCCCAAAGTGCTATGAAAATTAGGCAACCCCCATATCTATCAAAAAAATCACCAGGCTTACAACCATTATAGATTTGGAAAATGGTGATGAAAATGAATAAAATAAAATTCATTTCTAACTTTTTCCAGCACTCTGAATCCAACAGAAAACCCTGATCTGATCCAAGACGCTGCATAAAGATGCTCAAGGATTGAAACCCTCGAGGGACCTTGAACAAGGTCTACACTGTATTCCTCTGAAAAAGCTGAGAAGGGGATGCAAATCAAGGCTTTGATACCATGTTAGAAACCAAGATCTGATTGCAAACTAGAAAAATCACCTTCCATAGAAGAGAAAAATGCAAAGGTAGAGATTTGCAAGAAATGTGCAAATTGATATATTCAAAGTACAAATAATTACAAGAGATAATTTTCTTTATAAAATCAAAGATGCATAAACCTAATCTTATATTGAGCAACAAGATAACTCAACAAGATAAGGATAAAACCTATAACTTAGGAATTAAGTATGTCTAAGTAAACTTATGCAAAGTGTAATTAAATATTCATTACACCAACATTCCATTCATCGCCCAATCTGATTATTATCTTGTGGTAGCCACTCTTCAAGTCTATTTTAGAAAAATATATGGAGCCACTTAAAAAATTCATTAAATATTCAATTCTAGGAATGGGAAACCTATACCTTATAGTAATTTTATTAATATCCCTTGAATCAGTACACATACGCCATTCCCCTCCTTTCTTTGGAACGAGTACTATGGGGATAGCACAAGGACTTAGGCTTTCCCTTATCAGACCCTTCTTCAAAAGGTCCTCCACTTGCTTCCTTATTTCCTCATTTTCCATAGGTGTCAACCTATAAGCAGCCTTGTTAAGAAGGCTAGCCATTGGAATCAAATCCATTTGATGGATGATGCTCCTCATAGGAGGAAAACCACTAGGAAAATCATATGCATAAATATCCAATTGTTCATTGAAAATACATTACACTTCAAGAGGAAAATCATCAAATTTTGTAGTAGTAAATATACTCCTAGGTTTAAGAACCAAAGCATATCTTATTTCCTCATTCTTCAAGTCATGTAGAAACTCCTTACCATAGACCAATATTACCTTACTACTGCTACTATTGTTGTTTTCCTCTTTAGGCTCCTTCGCAGGCATCAAGGTATGTTTCACTCCATCTTTATAAATAGTATATGTGTTCTCCCTTCCATTATGCACTACTTTCCTATCAAATTGACACTATCTACCAAGCAATAGATGGCACACATCCTTAGGCATCACATCACAAAGAATACTATCTTTATAATTACCAATCTAAAAATTCAACATGGGCTTGCTTATTCACTAACAATTGATGACCTTTCTACAACCAAGATACCTTATAAGGAGATGGATGTTTAATTCTTTGAAGATCTAACTTTTATACCATCTATGTTGCAACAATATTATTTGTAATACCACTATCAATGATTAGTCTACAACATTTCCCTTTGGAATGACACTTGGTTTAGAACAAGGCTCTCCTTTGGACTATTTATTGGCTTTCTTTTTGAGGCTTCAATAGTACCCTCTTCAGCAACAATGATTCACCTGATTCTGGTTCCTCTTTATGGTGAACAAGATACCGCATGATTTCCTGGTCAACATGAACAATTTGATTACTTCTGTCAAACTTGGAATGTCCCCCTTGAGATGATTCAAAGAATTCCCAACTCTTGTGTCCATATTGGATGCACTTAAAGCATTTTCTAGTGAACCCTCTACCTCTTCCTTGAGAACCACCTCTTCCATAGGATTTTCCCCCTTTATTTTGAAAGCCTCCTCTATTAATGTTGACTACTCCACTAGAACTTCTAGCCTCTTCTCCTTGATGATGTTGTTGCCCTCTACTAATTTTATACCACCTCCCTCTAAAACCTCTTCCTCTCTTCTTCTCTTGCTAACTTTGTTTCCTCTACAACTTTTCTTCTTCCTTTAAGAAAATTTGATAAGCCTATTCCAAGCTTCTAGGGGACACAAGGCTTAATTCATCTTATAGACTACACTTTAGACCAATCAAATATCTAGCAATTTTCTCCACATCTTCCTTACTATTCCATGATCTAATCACCAACCTATAGAATTCCTCTGTATAATCTTTCATAGACATGTCTTTTCTTTTCAAACTATGCAATCTTTTAAAGATATTAGTTTGGTAATCTATTGGAAGGAACTTAGCCTTCAACTTTGTCACCATCTGATTCCAAGAGTTAATATTTTCCTTATTCTTTCTTCTCCTCTCAGTTTGGAGAAAGTCCCACCACATAGCAGCATGGCCCTTCAAACTAGTGCAAGAAAATTTCACTCTCCTTTCTTTTTCTACACCCTCATATTCAAAATAATTGTCTATGTCTTTGATCCAATCAATTAGATCTTCACCATTGAGACTTCCTGAATACGTAGGAACTTCTATTTTGGATTTGGAACCCACATCCATGACAATCCTCAACAATCTTTCCTAAAAAGCTTCCTAGTCTCCTTGTCCTCCCTCATTGTCATCTCGTGGTTGTTCTACCTCCTCCTCATCATCAATTGCAACTTCATCAAGGGTCCGTCTTCTTTATTCCCTTTCCAAGGCATCCAATCTTGCTATCAAATGCTACAACAATTATTCACCATGTTGTTCCCTTCTACCTCTTCCTTGAGCTCCTTGGAGGCATTTTTTTTACTCACCAACACACAATCACTTTTATACTTTGATACCACTTGAAGGCACACCTTGTTGCTCACAGGGTAAGTTACAAACCATAGTTATTTCATGTTTGAGAAAATCTCTCACAAAGCTTATAAGAATTTTGGAAATTAAATAAAAAACATAAACTAAAACTTGGTCATTCACCATCAAAGGAAAGAAGAACAAATGTAGTCTTTTATTCCCAAGGGTTTATGTCGATTACGCACAATCTAGTCTCTGAAATAGCTTCCCATTTATTCTACAAAGGTTTTCAACACATATCACATAAGGCCTTCAAAGAACAACCTGGCTACATTATCCTACAATACTATTTGATACTCTACTTGTTTCTTGGTCGATCAAAGATGCCAACATTCAATCAACTCTTTTGAGCACTTGTTAGCACGTCTCTCCACAAATATGAACCCCTATTTTCCCTTCAGCATTGACCCCTTCACCATCAACCCCTATTTTGATGTAGTGTCCACTCCCCTTCACACACTGCCCCCATTCCAACTGCCAACCACCAACAAGCATAATAATACCAAAGTGCTAACTATTGATCTATCTGGTGAGAATCAACCATGATGCATATAGCAAAAAGTATGAAAAAAATTACACTAAACAAGAATTGAATCTACTAAACTAAAAGACATAAAAAAAAAGAGATAAATGAAAGATGAAAGCAATGCTCAAGATCAAGGTTCTAATATAATATGGAGATAATATTATGAAAATATGACAATTTTGAGGACTTTGATTAATAACGATGGACCTTTCAAACGTATTATATTATCGTAGTCGATAGGCCGGATATCTCAATCTTTATTATAATTTTATATAAAGATTTATTGTGTTGCTTAAGCTTGGTCACATGTTTCAATTGAAATCATTACTTAGTTTCTTATAATCCCGAGAGAAATGATAAACTTGGTTTTAATGAATATTTGTTAAAACATTTCAAATATTGAGTTGTGTATGGTGTGTTAGCTTCATTAATCATCTTGTGTATGCTAAAGCAAGTACAAGCCATTCAATATTTTGGTGCATCACTTTATTTTTAACCTTTAGATTTAGTTTTATGTTTATTTATTGATCTTTTTTATATTGTAGCATTATAATAAAGTTAGTTTTACGTGTTACACTAGGGGAAACACCACTTTCTAGATATTCACTCCAAATTTAGATCACCCACAATCTAGGAGTGTTTCCATTTTGTTAGTTGGAAGGAGAATCACCACACAACTCTCTAAAGGTTACATTCCATCTGATCAACACTAACTAATCAAAAATTAATTCTAAGGAAGAGGCTATGAAGAAGATAGGACTTATTAAAGAAGAATTATGAAACTACTAAAGAGTGGTATTGTTTTCATTGAAAGAGGAATTTAAGAAGTCCAAAGTTTTTTGAATAAGAGTGGTTCTAGTCCAAAGTAAGAGACGTTTAAATTTTTAATTATCTTATAAACAATATGATCAAAATAGGAATATCAAGTTGTGAAGTTGAACCATAGATTTTTGGGAATGAGGTTTATAGGCTACTCTTGCACTCTTAGGATGTTTCACCTAAAAGGAGAGACATAAACCTCACTAAAAATCAATGTGGTTCACTCAATCTAATGTATGTATGATGTGATTAAGGCTAAATGAGATGATCTAAATGCAACTACATGATGAAATTGATTGATTAAGTGTGCAAAACCTAAGCAATGTAACTTGTTTGAAAACACGTTGTGTAATGCAAAAACACCTAGAAATGAATGCAAATTTAAACAGAAGTTGACAAAGTTGAAAGTGTGCACCTGGAATATGGATGGAGATTGGAAATGGCTTCTGGAATGCTATTGATGCTGGTTTTCAGGCCTGGTGGGACTCATTCACCACTAATGGCAAATCAGTCCTCTCCAAAAATTTTATGAAATTAGGGACCAATTCGGTAGCACCAGATCTAAGCTTGTCTTCTTGTCAGGTTGACAGGGTCAAATCTGTAGAAAATAGACTATAGGTTGTCTCCAAGCTTGAAATAGGTTTGATTTGACTTGAAACACTTTGTTGACTTCTTGTCCACTTTTCAACACCTAGTTGCCTTGATAAATTTGCATACACAAGTTAGTACACACACATGCAAATGGGGAAAAATGGTTAAGGGTTAGATTATAGGGATTTTCCTTGGTCAAATCCCACTTTGGTAATCAAACCCTTAATGAAGAAATAGAATGAAATGAAAAAGGAAAGAGGAATAAATAACATGCAAATTTCCTATACTCACCACAACCTTATTCAAGAAATTTGAAGTTATGTCAATGGCTTCCCCAAGATGCTTAATTTGCTTGATTGAAAGATGCAAAGTGCTCAAATGCTAATTGAATGCTTAGTGAATGAGGAGATTTCTTGAATGAATTAGGAGATGTAAAATGAGGAGAAAAACACTTATTTATACACACTTGGGCCTTAGTAACCCGATGATACCTCATCACAGGCCGACATAAGGTAATTTTGAATAAAAACCTAAAAGAAATTTTGAATTATTTTGAATTTTGAGCCAAGAGGGACTTCACCATGCATGGAAAATGGGTCCCACCTTGGACTTAAAAGTGGATGTCAGGAATTAAGTCAAATTTAATGTTGTTTGTCGGGTTACATTCAAAAACACACTTAATTAAGCCTTATGAGTGCATAAAGGGGTCAAATAAAGCATAAGAAAGGTGTAAATAGTGAAATTAAGCCTAGGAAAGCATGAAATCATGTTACAAGACTTTACAAGACCTTAGAATAAGACTTGATAAGGGATAAAAAGGTGATTTTTAAGTGAATTATAATGAATAAAGTCTAGAAAAATGTAGAAATGTGTTACAACACTTCACAACACCTTCACAAGATGCCATAATTTGATTTTTAAGGACCTAATGTGAATGTTTAAGCCACATTGCAATAGTAAATCAAAGCAAAATGGACCAAGAATCATGAGAGAAAGACCTAAAAGACAATAAAAATGTCAAAGAGCCATTTTTCTATGGTACAAAAGCTATTAAAAGGTTTAGTGTAGAGGCTTCACAACACATAATGTAAGTTTATGGAGAATATTTATTTATAGTTTTTAGTTGTTTTGAAGTGAAAGTGTGAAGGTTTTGGGTTCACAAAAAAATAATATGTGAACCAAAAAATAAATTAGTAAAGAGCACGAGGTTTGATAGAGCAAAAAGTTCCCAGGAAATACCAATTTAACAGACACCTTCATAAACAAGAGAAGTCAATGCGCTTTCATCGAAGAGAAATATATGTTGAATATGAGATGAATATATTACACAATGTACAAACTTTTAAAGGAATGAAAATATGCAACGGGTGTAAAACTACTCGATACATGAAAGAAACCACCTAGAGTAATTTAATGCAAAACTAACATGCCTAAGTTAAAACTTAAGTAAATATGCATTTACTCTAACATACCCCCTTAAGTGCAACTTAAGGAGAGTGAACAAAGATGCAAAAATGCAATATGGGTCCCAACTACACAACCATGCTAGGTACCCATTTACAACTACAAAAATAAATGCGAAAAATCAAGCGAAGGCACAACCAAGTCAACCTCCACAAAAAATCTAAGTGAATCAACTGGCATGTTGGAACTGTCATCAAAGAGGAGAGAAATCCCCTCAAGTGAATCTCCCAAATCTACAAGGTGAGTCTCTACAAGCAAATCAGAGATGCCTTCTAAGCACTCATCCAACAAAACAAGATCTAAGGGATCAAAGATAGCCTATTGCTCTAAAGGATCAATATCCAAATCAACAAGAACAATATCATCATGAGTCCAAAGTACCCTAAAATGCAGATTCAACCAATATTACTATCAACAATGGCCAAGGGTGTGCGAGGTACATAGTCATCCTCCTTACCAAAGTGAGAGAAGCTATATAGTCGAGACTCATGATCAACACTACCAAGAGAAATAAGTTTACCATAATCAACTTCTCTAATAAACACCAAATCAATTGTAAACTCCACAGTCTTAGGAAATTCACCATGTGTGATCTGGTATATAGACAGAAGGTTCGTGTGCAACTCTGAAATGTACAATACATCTTGAAAGCAACCATCACCTATGTCAATAGTGCCTATCCCCTGAACATCTAACAACTAATTATTCCCCAACAAAATTTTGGAAGTGTCAGAGGGGTACAAACCCACGAAAGGATAGGGTGAAGAACTCATATGGTGAGATGCACCAAAATCTAGGAACCATCTGTCACACCTAGAATCAACTGTAGAAGTGACCAGTGCATGTCTCTTACCCATGTAGTGCATATCTTCTTTACTATTTGCAATGCCTGCACTACCAGACTATTTGGGCTTGGTGGATGGAGAAAATGAAGATGTAGAGGTTGTATAAGGAGTCATAGAAGATGGCAGTGGGATATTATTTTTTCTAGAGAAAGCAAGAGAGCTCATTTGTCTTCCTTTTTTAACAATGATCCTTATCGTGCCTATTCTTTTTACAATATATACAACTGACTTTCTCCTTCTTTGGCTTTTCTTCTTTTACTCTAGTGGAGGTCTCATTTGACTCTATTTTGGGTTTGGACTTCTTCTTCCCCTTACTCTAAGAGCCATGTGCAACCAATGCATGACTTGTATGAAACCCCTCCAACTAGGCAAGTTTTGTTGGTTCCCTTGTTAACTGGTCACATAAGGTTTCAAAGGAGGGCATCTAGAATGCACTACCTAAGGCATTCATTGTGGAGTAAAAGGTAGAGGAAAACACAACAAAAGGGCCTCTCAATTTTTACAATATCAAGAAGATAGACTCCTTATCAGTTTTGGTCTTTCCACATCCTGCTAGTTGTGACCTTATTGATTTGAATTTTACTAGGAAGTCATCAATAGTAGGAAATGCTTCGGGGACAAGAAAGTTTAACTCAACCTCTAATTGCAATGCACGGATCTCACCAACCTAACCAAATAGGTTTTCTAACTTATCCCAGATTTCGTTGGGTGTACCCAACTCATCAACATGGAAAAGAAGACTATCTAAAAAATTTAACTTTATCAACCCCATAGCTTGGTCACTTTTATTTTGATGGGAAAATATTTCATATTCTTTGGAGAGAGAAGTTTGGGTAGCATTTAGAGTAGACCATAGACCCTGGGACTATAGCAATCTACAAATTTTCATTTTTCAGGTGTGGTAGAACTTGTGGGGAGTTAATAATTCAATGGCTTGAGGGGGACCCATGAGAAAATTGCACTAGAAAACTCAAAAAAAAATCTCCAATAAGGAAGCCTCTAAAAGAATATTTTTCACCACTTTACAAAAAAGAATATCTCCAAGCAAAAAATTGATTTTTGAGAAAAGATTGAGTTATCTTATCTCACAATCCAATTAGGGGGCACCAAGTAGAGACTTCACGAGGCACTGAGTTAACAACTCCATAAAGCACAAGGGGATCCATAACAAAGCAGATCAAGTGCGAGAGTTTCCACAATGACTCAATGTGAGCCTTTGCTCACAACGCCAATGGCAATTGTAGTGGTATATGAATAGAAAAAGTATTTCCCATATTGACAATGTGGGATAGTACATCCCAAGAGAACTTCAAACTCTCTTCAAACTGGGGCCCACTCTAATCACAGAACCCTAAATATTTCAGTTCAAAATTTTATAAAGTTTGTGCTGCAATATTCTCACGCCTCCACAGCAAACTGCCTCTACACCAAAATTGAGCCCTCCAAACTCAAAAATTGGGCCGCAATCAAAATGTGATCTCCTAGCATGGATTTTAAGCACCTCCAATCAAAAAAGGAACGCCTCCACAAAAAACATGCGTGGCCTAAAAATAGGAAAATTCCCTCCAAACAGCCAGATCACGTCCTTCAAATGCCTTTCAACATATAAAGAAATGTCAAGCTTCTAAATAGCAAGGAAAACGCCTCTTTTGTGGTGTAGATCGCAACCAAAGATGAACAATCGGGCCTTTCTTGGCAGAGAAAATGACTTTCAGAGAATGTGTGCCTAGGGGTCTCCTTCGCAGCCTCCAAAGTGAACAACTTTTATCAAGGCCAAGGGTAGTAGCAAGCAAACACGTGCCTCTTACTCCAGATCACACAGCCTCTAGACAGAATGAAATAATCAAGAAATGAATGAGGCAATTTTGAAAATTTAAAAAATTTCAAATGCTGAATAAAAAATGATCTCTAGCCAACTCTTCGATAAAAACTCTTAGGGAAGATACTGCAAACTGAGAGGCTTTGATACCATGATGGAGCAACAAATTCCCAGGAAATACCAATTTCATAAACACCTTCAGAAATGAGAGAATCCAATGCTCTTTCACTGAAGAGAAATATATGTTCAATATGAGATGAATATATTACACAATGTTCAACCTTTTAAAGGGATGAAAATATGCAACGGGTGTAAAACTACCCGATATGGGAAAGAAACCACCCAAAGTAATTAAATGAAAAACTAATGCCTAGTTAAGACTTAAGTAAAGATGCATTTACTCTAACAAGATTCAACCAAATACAATGGTTGAATAAAAAAAGAAACTAATGAAGAGTTTTAGGTTCACCAAAAATGTAATGGGTAAACAAAAATAGGGACTAGTGAAGACAATTAGTTTCATTAAAATATAATTCATGAACCAAAAAAGAAACTAGTGAAGAATGTCGAGTTTACGAACATGTAACATAGAGAAAAAGTGATTTAAGCTAGGATGTTTCTTTGTTTTGTAAATTATTTTTTCCCTACATTACTCTAGGATAAATCTGGTTTTAGGAATGTAATATATTTTCTTTTAATTTGTAGTGTAAAAGAACTAAAAATCGTCCCAAAATATCCAATGATGTTTTAATATTGGAATAATCTTTTTCACTAATTTAAAGTAATGTGTTAAATGAAAAAATACTACTTTACTAAAAAAATAAAATAGAAATTCAAGAAATTAGATTTAAAATAGTAAATGACTAATGAAAAAGAACTAGTAGCTAAATTTTGAAAGTCTCTACTTAGGGTAGCTATGTGACATTTATACATCTATGCAACACACTATTATTTGTATGAATGATGTAGCATAGAACACTAGTAAAATAAAAATTTCTCCAAATATGTTCCTAGCTACACACAAGAAAGAAGGAAAATAAAATAACTCCAAGTGATGTTAAGAAAAACTAATTTATGTATCTAATAAAATAAAAATGATAAAAAAATAGAAGAAGACATGTAAGCCTCGTGTGATGGAGAACTCTAATCAAACATAAAGTTAAGAAAAAAAGATATTTTGAGGCTATGTAGGATGTTTTCACAAATTCTCAAGCCCCTATTTTTATATTTAAACTTCCATGAGCAACCAAGAATGAAGATAAAAGTGTTTTCTAAGAACTAAAAGGATTGAAAAAAGCTATAGATATCACTCTCAACTCTAAAAAGAGTGATAAGCTAGTGTGTGTTTGTGTAAAAGAAAATGGTGTATAAAGATAATTTAATGCAAAGAGTTATGCAATAGACTTTTGGGAACAAGTAAAGAAGAATGTAAGATAATTGTTACTTCAAATAAGAATACAAAAGCTGAGATATATAAAGATACAAAGTGGGTCCAAAATATAATTTTTGAAATTGTAAGGGTATGCAATTTTATATTACAAGTAGATTTTTTTTACTCCTTTATTGATACCATTACCCAAAAAACCAACAAAGATCACATGTTTATACAAATCAAAAAAATAATTACTAAATCTAATCCTTTTTATCTTTATAAAACTTTGTAGGAAACCCATCAAATCCAAAATCCATTTCATTTCTCATGATATATTTTAATCACATCCTTTGTGTCATTCATTGAAATATTTTTTATAATGACTAGATCCAATCCTTGTTATCTTTGTAAAACTCCCAAAGAAACTCATCAAATCTAAGAGCCTATTCATTTCTCATAGAATTGATCACATCCTTTATTTCATCCATTGAAATATCTTTGTCCAAAAATTTAGCATCCTTACATTCTTTATAAGGGAATTCCTTAGAAAAGTATCTCTAACTTTAAAATATCATCCCAAAACTCTCTAGAAAGGAAAAGATTAGTGTAAAATGAGTGAAAATATTTCTTGACTTCAAATTCATCTTTCTCACTCCCATCCAACACCAATGGCTAGATTTTTTTCTTTGCTATGTTTTACTTTCAAATGTTTAAAAGTGAAAGAACTAATGATCACAAAGAAGATTTAATCATGCTCAAATAATGCATAAGTTCCACTTTTATTAGATAGTTAGGGGTCTCCTTATAAAGGAGAAATATCCAAGCATGAGGTGTTGAGGTGTATTAACACCTCTCTAGTCTATAAACTAGTTGGGAAAAATATCAAGAAAATATCTAGTCTATGCCAATGAGTCATACAGTAATGAATGCCTAAGTCAACTTAGGTTAGACTGTGGATATGCAAGCCATTAATGAATACACTGACACCCCCACCTTAAGCATAACTTAGGTGGGCATGAATAAAATGGGTCCCAGCTACTAGCCTGATAAGGTACCCATGTACAATACAATCTCTCTTAAAAAATAGTACTTGATAGAAAACCCAATGGGGAAAAAACTATCGTCCAAAAATAGAGATGTGGAGAAGACTAGAAAGCCTCTCCAAGGATGATGATGATGTTGATATAGACCACACACCAAGAAGAGATCGTAGATGAATGAACTTAGTGAAGGGTTTGGTGAAGATGTCAGCAATCTACTTTGAAGCCTGGAAAAAGACTAAGTCAATGATCTAACCATGAATCAACTCTCGAATGTAATGCATATGAATCTCTATGTGTTTAGTTCGCTGATGTTGAACTAGATTCTTGCATATCTGAAGAGTACTTTGGTTGTCATAATAAATGACTATAGGCTACCTAAAAGGAGTACCAAACTCAGAAAGAATGCCTTGAAGCCATATAGCCTCAGTAGTTGAGTTAACCTCTGGGATGATTTAGCAATAGCATTTTGCTTCTTGCTAGACCAAGTGATAGGACCTGAGCCAAGTGAAAAGTTATAACCTAAAGTGGAATTGTGATGCTCAGTGTCACCAACCCAATTTGAATCTGTATAACCAACCAAGTCAAGTGATGAACTAACTCTTTATTGAATCCCAAACCCAAGAGTACCATGAAGATAGTGAATAATCCTCTTAGTTGCTTTCCAATGTAGCTCATGAGGTTTCTACATGAATCTCAAAACCATTCCTACTACATAGGAAATGTCTAGCTTGGTATGAGCCAAGTATATAAGACTACCAACAAGTTGTTGATGCAATGTAGCATCAACCAATGGTGTAGTATAGGAAGTCTCCAACTTGACTCCAGAAAGAAAGGGAGTTAGAGATGGTTTGCAGGTAGTCATATGAAGCTGTGCAAGTAGATCAAGAGTATACTTGGGTTGTGCAAGAGTAATCCTTAAAGTTGATTGTGAGATCTCAATTCCAAGGAAGTAGTGCAATAAACCCAAGTCTATCATGTCAAATATATCTTGAAGTGATATCTTCACTACTATAATGACAAATGGCATACTCCTAGCAATCAAAAGATGATCAACATCTAGAACCAGTATCAAAAATGAATCATCATGTCACAGTAGATACACATTAGGATCAAAATGACATCTAGTAAAACCTCAAGATAGGAGGTAGGAGTCCATCTTGGCATACCAAGCTCTAGGATCTTGTTTAAGGCCATAAAGAGATTTCTTAAGTGTACAAACTAATTAAGGATGAATCCTAAACAAAACCTAATGGTTGTTCCATGTAGATTTCCTCCTTAAAGTCTCTATGAAGAAAAGCACTCTTCACATCCATCTAATGTACATTCCATCCATGTGATGCGGCTATAGCAAGTGTGAGTCTGATGGAAATCAACCTAGCAACTGGTGTAGTCAATGCCTGCAACTTGTGAAAAACCTTTGGTGACCAATCATGCTTTGTACTTATCAACTGACCCATCTGTTGCAAATTTAGTTTGATATATCCGCCTACATCGAACTAACTTCCCTCCCTTAGGAAGTGAAGTCAAATCCAAAGTGTGATTTCTAATCAAGGAATCATATTCCTCATCCATAGGAATATCCCACTCTAGTATTCCTAATGCCTCTTTCAATGTTTGTGGATTGGAAACTAAAGAAAAGAAGGCATGTACCCCCCTAAAAATCTACTTTAATTAGTCTATCATCTATTAAATCATGTACCCCTATATTTGTCCTATGTATAGTGTAAGATATGGGTGAGTCTAGTGCATATATATCAACTTCTAATGTAACCCCTAAACTAGATGAAGATGAACTCTCATCACAATGAGAACTAGAAGAAGAAGATACTACACTAAGAATCTACCGAGAATGATCTAAATCATTAGTACTATAATCAGGATCTAAAGAGTCCACAATATCAGGGAAAACTTTAAGAAACCTAAATAAAATTTAGTATCTTTTGTTTCTTTATAATTAATAAAATTTAAGAATGTTTTTTTTATCAGTGATACTTTTCTATTTTATTAATTATAAAGCAAAAGATACAGATTCTATAAAGTTCGCAACATCCAAAAACTACCAAAAATTTTGATCGGTGATACTTTTTTATTTTATTAGTTATAAAGAAAAAGATACAGATTCTACAAACTTAGCAACATCTAAAAACTACCAAAAAAGTTGAATATCCAACTCAAAAAATAGAGTATCAGAATTTCCCTAAACAACTACGCCTTTTTAGCAGAGGCTAAAAACAAAACAAAATACTACACTTTACGTTAACCATTATTACTCAATCTTCTTCGAAGACTCGCCCATCTCCAACGACAGTATCTCCTTTAATGATTCTGGCTTCTTCCTTGACGCAGTTCCTTTTTTTTTTGCATCTCCTCTCTAGCAACTTCTTTTAGATTTTCTATTGTTTCATCTAATGCCATTAGTTTAGCACATATTTTAAGTGCTTTCCACCCATGCTCGGCTCCTTCCCACCACCATTCTTTAGTGCGACCCTCTAGCCATCTGATAAAGAGGTGATTTAAATTTACAAGCTCTAGGCCCCCACCATCCATTCCTTCTATTTTTACCAACCCTACTCTTGGTATTGCCTATTGCAGAATGCTTTCCATGCCCACTAAAAACTATTTATGCACCATAGTTTTCATTACTCTCCTCACCTCGTTCACTGGTTCTCCTAAGTCTAAACCCCAAGCCATGACCAATGAATAGATATCCATATTGGTTCTGAATCTATGTGTCAATTTTTTGAATCCATCCCCCAACATTATTTGAACTGCTTGCACCACCTACTCTTCCTTGTAGAGAAATAAACCTCACAGCCTTTGCATAGACACTTTACCCACAAAGGGGTCCAGCTTCCTCCACAATGTCATGGTGAAGCTAGCCTCCATTGATTTTTTGTTTCACAGGCTTCCAACCTATCACCCGACGCTGAAAGGATACAATCCTATTATCCTTACACTCAAACTCAAAGAAGCATCAAGGATGATTGGTTAATGTGAATGTCATTATAACACCTCATTTCACTAGCCTTCTCCATACATGCACCTGCCACTGTTCTTGTCACCTTTCCTATCTTAATTCACCAAAGTCTAGGTTTTGGTACTTTTCCTAACCTTACTTCCTTAGTAACTTAGTTGCATGTCTTTCTTGCTCATCTTTGTATTCAGTGGGTCGGAAGTTTAAAAAAAATTGAAACTTCCAACTTTGGTTCTAAGGTTCCAAATCTTAGTGACCATGCGACATTATGGATTGTCACCTTTCCTATCTTAATTCAGAAAAGTTGAGGTTTTGGTACTTTTAATAACCTTACTACCTTAGTAACTTAATTCTTAGTTGCAAGTCTTTCTTGGTCATCTTTGTAGTTCGTGGGTCAAAATTTTCAAATAATTTGAAACTTCAGACTTTGGTTCTAAGGTTCCAAATTTGAGTGACCACGCGACATTATGGACCAAGACCCTTCGATGAATTTTTGATAGACGACTCTAGTTGCATTCCAGAAGTATATTTATCAAGCACTAAATTTATGAATGGAAACATCTGGAATAACACTAGAACTGTTAGATGTGGACACATGGCTAGATCAAGGGTCATCATCATGGTAATGAATCCGACAGGTTGGATTTTGGCGATGAGCGATAGAAGAACTTAAGTGGCAAAAATATGCACATGCATTAAGTTTGTTTTAAAAGAGGTGCCACCTAGGGAGCGCATAGGATCAATGCTTAAAAACTTAAGAAAGTTTTACACAAAGGATGTTGAAAATCAATCTAACCACGACCATTCAATGAATTTTTGATGGACGGTTGTAGGTGCATTCTGCAAGTAAATCTCTGAAGCAGTAGACTTGTAAATTGAAACCTCTGGAATAACACTAGAATAGTTAGATATGGACACGTGGTGAGATTGAGGCTCATTTCTGTCTTTTCAATGACTCATCGTATTACATTTCATTTAATTGAAATTCTCAATCTTTTTGAAGAATGTGTGGTAGTCCTACTGCTTGCGATGATTATTGCCATATGAACAATGTGGCGAGATCAAGGCTCATTTCACTCTTTTCAATGACTCAGTATATTACATTTCATTGAATTGAAATTCTTAATCTTTTTAAATAACGTGTGGTAGTCATACTACTAGCGGTGATCAATGACTATGAACATCTCAAGCAATTGATTCGATAGCTCATGAGTCGTAGCTTTAATGAAACAAGATTTGTAAAGATTTCAAATTTTCATAATTCATATCATTTGAGTGACATTGGAGTCTGGCGATTTTGATAGCTTGTCACTTGTCAGCTTGAGGTACAGTTTTTGACTTTTTCATGTAGCTAGACATCAATCAAATTAAACATTTTAATTGTACATGTAAGGCTTAAGTTTTAATTGTACATGTAAGGCTTGAGGCATAGTTTTCATGCAGCTAGACGTCAATCAAATTAAACATTTTAATTGTACATGTAAGGCTTAATTTGTTAAACATTTTGGTTTGCGCAAGCCCTGAATCACCATTATGAATCATGATTATATGGTATACGTAACAGGTGTGAGGTGTACATAGGAACCAGGATAGTAGTGGCAGTATTGGTGGCATAAATAACTAAATAAGGATAGTGACTACTGAGCACAACTAAAATGATTTGTTGAAGGCTAAAGGCCTTACAATTGAGTGCAATGTTCAAATTGTCATAAGGGTTTTCATTTTGTAGAGCTAATAAGGATTTAGGAAGAAGATCATGTGGCATTATTGGGGATACTCTAAATTATCCTACCTGTAGTTATGTAGTCACAGAGTCAACGACCAATTTCGTCCAGGCTTAAAGTTTAGAATGGGTGGAATTGGAAAGAAGTTGATTTGCTTCACCTAACTTCTCAGATAGGTTTTGAACTAGGATGAGGAGCTCTGATGGAGATAAATTCTATCCTAGTGCATGGAAGCTGCAAGTAGAAGATGGGGGCAATTTTACTACCCATCATCATCTGCATGATTGCCCAGGCAATTCCCATGCATTTATTATCAGTGCCCATCTTCTGCATGGGAGCAGTTTTACTACCTCTCATCATCTCCATGGTTGGCCAAGAGAGTCCCTTGCATTTATTTTAAGACATCATTGCCTACCAGGCAAGTTCCATAATCCTTTTATTTTCAAACAAACATGTAATAATGTATCACATTTATGTTTTCACCAGCAGTCCAACAGAAGCTTGGTGCTTGGTCCTTCAAGTTCAGAATAGGTGGAATTGGAAAGGATTTGATTTGGTTGACCAGACTTCTCAAATAGGTTTTGAGCCAGGATGGGGAGCTCTGATGGAGATAAGTGCTCTCCAAGTGCATGGAAGCAACAAGTAGAAGATGGGAGTAGTTTTACAACCCCTCATCCTTTGCATGACTCTAATTTTCAAAGGGGATAAGTACTTTTTGTATCTTTAACAACTCTAATTTCCCCTGTTTGATTTTCCCCCCTTTCCCCATGCATGTTTTTTAGAAAACATGATTGGTGATGGCCCCCCTCCATGCATTTATTTTTAGATGATAGAGAGTCAGGACTCAAAGACCATGGAAGAAGCTTGGCGCTTGCACATACATTTGTATTTGCACTATGTAATAATATGAAATTGATAATTGCCATTCAATTGTAATAAAAATAAATGGTTGTTCTACTCATGTGATTATGTGACATTGTAATTCCTTTTATTAAGTCCTTTGCAATGTTAAGTGTTACTATGCTATTAATGGTTGTGCTTTTAAGGTGACATTGTAATTCATTTTATAAAGGCATTGATGTGAATGCTAGCGCATTAAAGGTTAAACTTTAAAACACATGTTTACTATTTATAATATATATCATAAATTACTCAACCGTTCAATGAACATTTGATGTATGGTTGCAGTTGCATTCCAGAATGAAATGCACGAAGCAGTAGGGTTGTGAACCTAAACATCCGAAATCACCCTATAACCATTAGATTTGCAAAGATCAATGCTTTAGATTCTTTAGAATTTGTTGTCAATATAGGACTGAAAAAAGCACTTTTAGTTTATACTACTGAGTGATTTTGTTTATAAGTGAGAGGGTCAGCACACAGGGAGATTTCAATCTTTAGTTTGCTCATTACAGCGCACCATGACACCACCCTGTTCTTGGTTCCATAGTTCCACTTCCAACAAATCCATTCCAGAAACCTAGTTTCCATGACTGTCAGCATTAATCTTTCCAAGAATAAAAAGTCGGGTAAGTGAAAGAATTCATGTGGTTACGTTTCATCATTTGACATTTCTTAAAATCTTATTTTGTCAAACTTTGAAGTTTGGGTTTAGAGCTAAGAGACTTAAGAATTAAGAAAAATTAAGGACTAATAGGGAATTCACAATTTCACATTGTATAAGCATGTCTACCATTAGTACCACTAGAGCAATGCCAGATAAAAAAAATATATATTATGCAAAATTGCTTAAAACCTCAGGTTTCACTAATGAATACCATGATATTTATGATCTTGAAAACTATGGTAGGAGTATCTCAAAACTTATATTTCCATATGAGAATAAGGTCTCAAAGCAAATGCAAGTTAATAGTATCAGTGCACCGTGGGTAACTAGATTTGGGCCCATGATGTTACATGAGGTTTTCCCTTGCCCTGAATTTATCATGGTTTGTGCCCAAAATTATGATGATAACAAAAGAGAAATTGTTAATAAAGATAACAAAGAATAATTGTTATCCATTAATGTAGAAGAACTTGGAAAAGTGTTGGGGTTTACAACAGAAGAATTTTGAAATGTCCACATTGACCTAGAAAAGCTTGCTAGTGATTATAAAGCAGTGGATGAAATGGAGAAAAAATCTTTCTTAAACAAAATAGTTCAAGATAGAAACAAATTGAAAGGTGATCATAAGCCTCCTTATGATTTGGAAATTTTTAAATCATGGGTTCAGGATATTATTTCCATGCTAGCATTTTTTCTTGGACTAGATAGCAATTTGGAAGTGGGTGCATACCTCCTTGAAATGGTGTATAATATCCATTATGGCGTTCAACATGTCAAATATAAATTTATTGAGCACATTGTAGAATCCATGCATAAACAAGTTTTAATGATTAAAGGAGGTTCCACCAAGACATTTAGGTTTACAACCTACTTGTGCTATCTTTTTCTATTGAAATTTAGAGGAATGTTTCAGACCAACAAGCTTCAGATTCGGCTCTATAGTAATCCTGAGGAAAAGAAAATGGCTCCAGTATATGAATGGACCACTATTATAAGGATGCATGATTATTGAAGGAACTACAATCATTTTGTAGACTACTTTTTGGCTCCATTGCATCAAGCGATTACAAATAATCCAATGCCTAGATTGCCTATGTCATGTAGAAACTGCATTCAACTAGGAAAAGAAATACCATTGGTTGATTGGTACTTAATGGAAGAATATACTATGCTAAGATTTTATGGATTGGGAGTACAGCCATACAAACTTCCAATACATGTGACAGAAAGGGTTTTTGCTTTGGAATATGTAAGGTAGATGTAGATTACTAATGAACTGCACTTTACCAATCAGAAAAAGAAGACCTTATTTCCTTCTTTACCTTTTTCATGTGGAGGGATCACATCCAAGAGAAAAGCATTTAGTGTGGCACATAATCTTTTGAATCTTTTTTATTTTGATGCTATCTGTCACTGGCAGTATGATCCATGTGACACCATTAAATCAATGATTGTGCTCAATAAGAATGCTGCAAGTAGAATTCAACATGAAAGTAAACCCTTGCTCGATAACTTGAGAAACAAGGATTCTTGGGATGAGGTCAAAATTGCAATAGAGAAAAGTGTTGCTGGGAATGGTATTTGTTTTGAGCAATTGTTAGCAGAAATTATGACATTGCATCAAAAGGTCCAATTAGGAGGTACAACAATTTTTATCAAAAAATCCTAAACCATGTAGTAGAATAAAAATGCCAAGTTCTCTAGAGAAGGAAGTTACAGAAAAAAAATTGGTCACGATAAAAAATTACTGCCTTTTGGTCTATGAGGAAGGAGCTAGATGAACCAAGAGCTCTTGTAGAGTATGGAGATAATGAAGAAGACACTAAGTTTAGAAAATTGTGGAATATAGAGCATCCAAATGAAGAAGAAGATAAAGAAACTGATCATGAATCTAATGATGATAGGGAAGAAGGAAGCTATGCCAATTTCAAACTTGGTTTAAGTGAGGCCACAAAATAAGCATATAATACTGGAGCAGTCATAGCTAAAAAAAATGGGTTATGAAGGTGGTCCTTTGGGATCCCAAAGACAAGGTCCTTGGATGGTAATAGATGTAGAGCATAGAAAAGAAAGTGATTTTTCTGGCCTTGGGATTGGAGGTGAAAAAGTAGACCTAGGGCATACAAGACAATTTGTTAGAGCTTCAAATCCTCATCCTCATGGTCAAACACAATCACAACTAGGACATGCCTCTAGTGGCGATGGTATGGGTAGTAGTACTAGTAGTGGTCAACATGTGCTACAACAACAAACTACACACAAGAGGACAACAACACAATATACCACAGAAATACCAGGTGATCAAGGCATACACAAGAGGCAAACGATTTTGACAGGTCCAAGTCACACTTCCAGTGGATCCACCACAAAGGAGTTATTTCTAGGCACCCCCCAGTGCCAGTTAGTCTGGCTATGACAACATTAGCAACTACAAGTACTACTACTCCTATTCCTTCACCATTCAAGTATTCCATTGTTCTTGTGTCCCTAGGTTTTGATTACATTGAAGAGTTTAAAAAGAAATCAAACA